>JADDOH010008824.1:0-14086 GCA_016648135.1 Agrypnia vestita
CAAGGTCACGCGAAATCTCGTTGTTTCAACTCATTTCAACTACAATATCTGTCATATATTGGATTAAGGGTGTTGCAATTGTGTAAACAAAAATCATAGACAAACGCACGCTCAAATAATTTTACACATGGCAAAACTTCATTTAAACGTAAATTGATAGCCGTTAATAGCTAGTTTGGCGCGATAATATTCTCCATATCCGAGTAGTTTTTGTTATTGAAACCATGAATAACGATTCAAAGTAAATATTCTTGAATTTAAACGACATTTAAAAGTTTATTTTGTAAATAGAGTGGCAATAAGCGCAGATTACTTTTTTTAGAGAACGCACCCCAAATTTTTCGGAAGATGACGTTCTTATCATCAGGGGCCGTTCGGACAAATACAAGGATGTTTTACTTAATAAGAGGAGTAATGCAGTCCACATGAAGATGAAAGATGACATGTGGGCCACGTTATGCAAAGAATACAATGTTTTGCGCCCGCCTCACAGAATGCGTAGTGTCCGACAGATTCGAAATAAGTTCGAAAATATGAAAAAGTGCGCCAGGAAGGTTAGTAAAGATAAGTCACTTAACAGTTAGCTTTTGGTAAGAAAGGGTGTTTATAAATTATCAGTTTACCGATGAAGTTAGTTGACCGAGCTAGGCTCGGGCTCGTCAATACACAATCGAACCCCGCGCCCAAGTCATGTCGACCAAGACGATGGAAATCAACGCCCGAGTCAGGCAAAACTGACGAAATGAAGTGTTCTCCCTGTTTATTGGTCGTGAGTACTTAGTAAAAATATACGGGAATTGTTTTAGGAATCATCATTATTCGTTCAAGAAGTACGCAAGACTGGTGGAGGTCCTCCGCCTGCGCCGCTCAGTGAAACCACAGAATGGATGCGAGGAGTGATGCAGGTGTCAATGGAAGGACGTGTCTCGGAATTTGATGACGATGCTGGAGACAATCGTATGTACAAGTACTCTTCAGGTTCTGCAGCACTGTACAATTTATAAAATTTTATCTTTTGTGTAAAAATATGTACACAGTACAGGGGAGAATAATCTCCAAGAATTCAATAAGGCCTCGTCGTACATCAATTGAGGGGTATAAAAGCAAAAGCAGTAATATCCAAAAAATTTGAATGCAGTCATCTATAATTAATAATTTAGAATATACTGAATTCGAGATTTTATAGAAAATATGGCCTACAAGTTTATAGGAAACATGATTTTGGAATGATACATAAAATCTAGAATTCATAGAACACATTCTAAATTAGTAATCCTCGGTGACAGCATTCAAAACATTTTTTCTATATTTTGGATATTGCTGCCTTTGTTTTATACCCCCCAATTGGGGTATATGAAAGGCCAAAAGGGTGATGTATGTAGGTGAACAGAATGTTTTTAACAATATTCTTATGTATATGTTCCGAGAACATAATTACTGGGAATTGTCCACTGCGGAATAATTATTAATTAAGATCTTTATGAATAGGATATCTTTAAATTTGGGAAAAACATAATTTGTAGCCAATCTTTTCAGGTGATACTTCTGGGGATATGAGTCTAACCCACCCTTCCACAGTCACACAAATATTCATCCCTCGAATCGCGGACCCTGACTGCTATGTAATGACTGAGGCGGAGTACATGGTATGGATTCAAATATATTTTTAATTTCTATCACTTATTTTGGCATATAATACAATTATTCATTTTGGCATATAATACAATTATTCATTTTGGCATATAATACAATTATTCCAACAAAAATTACTGGATGTTCCTGTTAAACCTATACAGAGCTATTTAAACATTAATAACCTCGCAATTATGTAGGGTTTTTATCATTTTTGTAGGTTTTTTATATTTTATTTAACATGTATTGAATCGAATTAATTTTTCGTAATCAATAAAAGTTACTTTAATGATAGTCCAACGTTGTACAAAAAATAAGTCAGAAATAACCCTGTATAATGTAAAATTACCTGCCCCATACGTAATTGGATTAATTATACAAAAACATGTTCAACTGTTCATAGTTGGAAACTGAAGTACTCCCACAAAATGTCAGGCCGGAATATCTTGGGGTGGCTTTTCACCAAAAAATGGCGCCACCTCTGAAAAGTGAGTAGAAATATAGTTCATAATATTGTTCCACTGCAGGTACACAAAAATAAAAGCAGGACATAGATTTTTTTATTTGATCCAAATTGTATTTCTTTTAGATGTTTTGTTTACAACCTTTTCATTGTTTGCAGATAATAGAAAACCGAAGCCAAAACCCACAACTCCAAGTGATATGCGAAGCATATTTGCTAACCTGGGGTCTGAAAGATTGGAGCAAGCCAAAACAAAAAAAAAACGTTGTGCTAGTAAGTGAAGAGAGGCAAAAAATATTATTTGAGATCCAACTAGAAATTTTCCAAAAACAACTTGAGAACCAGCAAAAAATTCACGAAATTGTTTTGGAAAGGCATAAAGCCGAAAGAGATCTGGCTTTATGTAATTTAAAATTGGCTCAAAATAATAACTGAAGGATAAGTTTTTTTTTCATTTAAATTTCCAATATTAATTGCCTTTGGCTTTTGCTACCATTGGCTAAATATATGAATTAATTGCTTTGTCTGCTTTTCACCTTTTACTGTTCTTTAATTATATCGGCCTATCTGCTTTGTTACTATTGGCTAAAGCAGTTTTCCGTCATTTTCTTTCTGATTTTTTAATAACGTTTACGTTAGCTTTTACTGTTCTTTTTTATATCTATGTAAATTTTGCATGGCTCTTCAATTATTTAATATTTATTGCCTCTCCTCGCCTGCTACCATTGTGTGGTTCCAATGCTTGATGTGGGTATTACCTTTTAATATTATTTTTTATATTCATGTGAATGTTGCATGGCTCTTCAATTATTTAATATTTATTGCCTCTCCTCGCCTGCTAGCATTGTGTGGTTCCAATGCTTGATGTGGGTATTACCTTTTAATATTATTTTTTATATTCATGCGAATGTTGTATGGCTCTTCAATTATTTAATATTTATTGCCTCTCCTTGCCTGCTACCATTGTGTGGTTCCAATGGTTGATGTGGGTATTACCTTTTAATATTATTTTTTATATTCATGTGAATGTTGCATGGCTCTTCAATTATTTAATATTTATTGCCTCTCCTCGCCTGCTACCATTGTGTGGTTCCAATGCTTGATGTGGGTATTACCTTTTAATATTATTTTTTATATTCATGTGAATGTTGCATGGCTCTACAGTTATTGAATATACAGTTATTGAATATTCATAGTCTCTCGCATCTGCTACCATTGTGTGGTTTCAATGCTTGATGTGCTTATTTCCTGTTAATATTATTTTTTATATTCATGTGAATGTTGCATGGCTCTACAGTTATTGAATATTCATAGCCTCTCGCCTCTGCTACCATTGTGTGGTTTCAATGCTTGATGTGCTTATTTCCTTTTACTATTTATTTTATTTATTTTTATTTATTTATTTATTTATTTATCTTCATCTTGTTACATGACAGGAGATGGAGCCGCTCATCTCACTAGGGAGAACCTGTGCCGAGATGAGCAGCTGAACAATATAGTTAGAACAAAAAAAAATAAAGATATACAACAAAATACTATATAACTATAAAATTAATTAATTAATTAATTGAGTATATAAATATAAAATGTGGATAATAAGTACAGAATATACTGTAAAATACAAAAGTAATAGTGAAAGTAGAGTAATATATATAAAAATCATATGCATGGATAGTAACAAAATGTATATATAATAGCACAGTTAAAAGTATATTTAGGTATGTACCTATATAAGAGAATTAAATGAATATTTATGTATATTAAATAGTGATAAGAAATGAAGTTTAATGAGCAATAAATTATGACCTGTTTTCGGCAATTGGGTATTTGTGCAAATGCAGGTGACAACAATGTCCTCTCCAATAGTGTTGTGTAAAAAAGAGTAGGGTGTCCACACGGACTATGACAGAATAGACACCAAAGACATTTGGATATCACTTCCATCAGTCTGCATAAATCCCTTAACCATTTTTTTAAAAAGTGACAGAGTGTTTGCACTCCTAATATTTTCGGGAAGAGCATTGAAGAACAAAGGAGCCTTGTAAAAAAAACTTCTTTGTCCAAACACTGTCTTGGCACTTATTGGCTGATACATTAAAGAAGTGGACATTCTAGTATGGTGCATTTGCTGGGTTCGTTTAATAATAATTTTGATTTTATAGAATTTGCACAGAGTTTGAATAATGGCAAGCTGGCTGACAGTCATTATTTTATTTTCGCTGAATAAAAGTTGTGAGGAGTATAAAAAACTTATTTAAACATGATTTTTAAGATTAATTTTTGTGCATTATTCAAAGACTCTAGGGTGGTCTTATAGCTTTCCCCAGCAAATAATATTATAGGTTAGTAATGATTGTACAATAGCATAATATACAGTTTTTAAAGTGTATTTGTCCAGTATGTTCCGTAATTCCTTGAAAATATATGTAAGTTTTCTAATTTTATTTGTTAACATAGTAATATGGTTGTTCCACTTCAGGTGTTTATCAATAATTATTCCAAGGTACTTGATGTTGTCTACTCTTTCAAAAGATTGACATTATTTTATTATTTTTTATTGATTGACATTATCTATTATTTTTTATATTCATGTGAATGTTGCATGGCTCTACAATTATTGAATATTCATAGCCTCTAGCCTCTGCTACCATTGTGTGGTTTCAATGCTTGATGTGCTTATTTCCTTTAACTATTATTTTTTATATTCATGTGAATGTTGCATGGCTCCACGTTATTGAATATTCATTGCCTCCGTCTCCGCTACCATTGTGTGGTTCCATTGCTTGATGTGGGTATTACCTTTTAATATTATTTTTTATATTCATGTGAACGTTGCATGGCTCTACAGTTATTGAATATATAGTTATTGAATATTCATTGCCTCTCGCCTCTGCTGCCATTGTGTGGTTCCAATGTTTGATGTGGGTATTGCCTTTTAATATTATTTTTTATATTCATGTGAATGTTGCATGGCTCTACAGTTATTGAATATACATTGCCTATCGCCTCTGCTACCATTGTGTGATTTCAATGCTTAATGTGCTTATTTCTTTTGCTTTGTCTTTTACTGTGATTTTTCTCATATATAAAGATACAAATATATAAAATACAATAAAAGAGTTTTATACACAGAACAGATTGTTTTATTATAGAATCCTTTCACCATTAAGAACAGCGCACAGTATACTAATTCTGGAAACAAATTATTATGTTTTATTTACAAATATATTACAGTGCACATATCGACGGTCCTAACACGTACTGTCGAATAAGCAAAAAAATTATTTTCATTTTACTATTTTAAACGATATAATTTACTCTACATTTTTTGGATAATGTTAAAAAATAGTTTACTATTTCTTCAGTAAATGCTTTGTTTGATGCGAAAATTCAGTTATTTTTTAACTTTGTCCGAAAATATAGGGTAAATTTAATGTTTTAAGACAGTAAAATGCAAAAGAATTTTGGCACATTTGTCGATATACGTAGGGACCGACGATATGTTTTGAATAGTAGTTGAAGCCGTAAAGCAGGTGAGTGACTAACTAGCCAACCGTCACGCTGTTTCGTCAAAAGGACAGGCAGAGTGGATAGAATGCCACACTTCTGTCCTGGAACACCACTTTTGCCTTATCCGCTTTCATGCTCATGAAAATGAACACTCTTTGGTTCTTCAAGTTTTTAACAAGGCCATCCTCCAATATTTGGTATATCAGCTCATGCTGATTGCTCTCTATTTCTGCTGCTTTCAACAAACAATTTTCCTTACCATCCTCTCATTCATCAGTTTCCCGTGAACTTACCATCTCAGTGATCATTTCTTTATTCTACCTATTACACTACAGACAGCATTACATTCATTTGGTCACCAGGCATTGCAGATCAACTTCACTATTAGCTACTAGCACCGTGTCATCCACACACGATGGGCATAATATGCTGAAGCCTCGCTGTTAAGTTTAATTACTTCAGATCTTTTATACAATTATCCATGTACAAGTTGAAAAGCCATGGTAACATGCATCCCTGTTTACCACATTTTTATTTTATTTTTTAACGAACAGATCGTCAACAGGTCATTAATGACTGTAAAATATGGTCCTAAAATGTAAAAAAAAAAAATTTACATTTATAAAACAAATACAACTGGAAACAAAAAAAACTAATTTTACAGACATCAAACTAAACATTACATAATAAAGGTACTGAGTATTACAGTATTGAAGGGAAATTTGTTAAATAACTACTTATTACTGATATAATAATTGTGCAAAATGTCCATTAATGAGATTAAGTCTTGCATTGTTTGTATTCTGTGTATTAAATGTAGGTACGGAGTCTATTTCCTCAATAATTGTTTCAAAGTCTGTTGGCTCGGCAACATTGTTTATACAACATATGTTGTGGAGTACCGCTGTAGCTATAATTATTGCTTCCACTCGTTTAATGTTTAACCTGAGTTTCTTGCCCGCTGCTGGGAACCGTCTCTTCCACACTCCAAACGTTCTTTCGACAACATTCCTAGTCCTGATTTGGCTTTCGTTATATAACTTCTCAGCCTCAGATGTAGGATTTGTGATCGGAGTAAGTAGATATTCTTTAAGTGGATAACCACGGTCACCAACAAGGTGTTTGCCATTAAAAATACCGTCATCAAGTTGCCCCTACAATCTTGAGTTGTTAAAAATTGTGCTATCGTGTGTTGAGCCAGGCCGACAACATTGGTAAATAACATTGGAGCATCAACCACTGCCTGCACATTGATGGAAAAGTAATCCTTCCTATTTCGATAGTACTCTGTGGATGGGAGATATTGTGAAGGGTAATTGGGAACAAGGCAAGCACTCACCTTTCTTCCTTCGATTCTTTATTTTTCCTCTTGCCCCTTCTTTATCTCCTAAACCTCTAGCGGCGAGGTGTTTCCCGTTAATTTCAAGGCAAAACACTCGCATCAAGACTTAAATCTTTGATTCAATTTGCGGTAGTTCACAGCGGAAAATTATGCGGTCACTTTCTTTTCCGACATTTTTTCTATTGCGATTGCAGCTGTTTTTTCCGTCTTGTGGCGGCTTCGATTTTCAAAAGTGGAGCGGCTCTAGTACTTGCTTGGTTTCGGGAATGGGTAGGGACTGGGAGAGAGGGAATACCTTTTTCCTAGTTCACAAATTAATTTATGGCGCTAACATGCCGCCCGGGATGAAGGCTTGCCTTCATTAACAAGTGATAGAAAGAAGAAAAACAAATAAAAAAAAAAAAGAATAATAATGAACTTAACATAGCGTAATAGCGTAGCGTTTTAGCGTAGCGTTTCAGCGTAGCGTTTCAGCGTAGCGTTTCAGCGTAGCGTTTCAGCGTAGCGTTTCAGCGTAGCGTTTCAGCGTAGCGTTTCAGCGTAGCGTTTCAGCGTAGCGTTTTAGCGTAGCGTAAGAAAGAAAATAAATAAAAATATAGCGTTAGGCGAACTAAAAATAAGTTAAAAAATAACAAGATAAAATTAATTATATACAGAATACACAAGAAGGAGAAGTCACTGAAGCGGCAATGGACAAATATTTCAATCTTTAACGCGTTTTCGAATCATGTTGCGTGCGGAAAGGATCCAGAAGTTTTGTCTCAGCAAGGCTAATAATAGACTTGCTCCAGCGTGTAGATTTTTAGTATGATAATAATCAACAATTAAATGAACAATGTGGTCTTTAGCAGGCAAAACGATTGGATGCTTTTGTGTAGAACTAAGTTGTGATTGGTTAAGTCGACCACCAACGCGAATGATTTTAACATCATCTAAGTATGCGTTCAACTTGCGTAAAGCTATAGAGGCTATATTCAGGAAATGATGGCGTTGTATGCATTTAATTATGAAATTCTCTGTTAGTTCTAAATCGTGCGCAGAAATAAAACCGCGTGTTTTCAAGATGTTTGAAAAGCGTAGGACATATACCGAAGCGCGTAAGAATTTTAGATAACTTGACATTCGTTGTGCCAATTTGTATATAGCGTTATCTTGCACGTCACTATTAGACGGTACAAGAAGTGACACGGTCTTTGATTCGGGGAGCTCTTCGTTTGAGCTTGTAGCAGCAACAGAGAATTGTATAGGCCACTCTTGCATCGGCCGGGTAAGCCATGAGGGACCGTGGTAATAAAATTTGTTATCAATTAGTTGACTTGGCATAACAGGGCGGGATATTATATCCGCAGGATTTTGAACACCTGGCACGTGGAACCAATGTTCAGCCGATAGGTTCTCATTTATGGCAGCGATTCGATTTGCAACGAATGTTTTAAACTTATAAGGAGCGGCGCGTATCCACGAGAGAGTAACTGTGGAGTCTGTAAATACCAAGATTTTATTTAACTGAACGCGTTCGCAAATGATATCTCGTACGCATGCTATTAGATTTGAAAGAAGAAGCGCCGCACAGAGTTCTAACCTTGCAAGAGATACACATTTTGGTAAAGCAACTCTAGACTTTGCGCATAACAATGTGACTTGTGCATCAACTTCCTTGTTGTTTACTCGAATGTATAGCACTGCGCCATAACACTTCTCACTCGCATCGGCAAAACCGACGAGTGTTACGTTTGAGTACGACTGCGAAATACCTACGTGACGGGGTATTTTTAACTTTTCGAGTAAATGAAGTTCTGACTTGAACTGTTGCCACTGACTTTCAATGTAAGCTGGAGCATTTTCGTCCCATTCAAGATTTTGCTTCCAACACTCTTGAACTAATAATTTTAATAACGTGGTAACTGGACCTAACAAAGAAAGAGGGTCGAAGAGTCTAGCAGTTGCGGAGAGAATTATGCGCTTGGTGCATCTATCCGATTGACACACATCTGAGTTAATCTTGAATAGGAATGCGTCATCGGTAGGATTCCATCGGAGACCTACGATTTGTGTATAAGCCTATTCATCAAATTGAACGAGCTTCGGCAATTTGAGATCAGCGGGAATTTTTTCCATTAATTCGGTACTGTTTGAGACCCATTTACCTAGGTGGAAACCACCAGATTTGAATAACTGGACTAGATCGCGATGAAGTTGGTAAGCGTTGTCAAACATGTAAAAGTGTTTTTTGGCTGCCCATGCAGCTGCGGGCCAGCGAGATCGTTCATCTGCTGCTAGTTGCCTTATGACGCGCATTGCCAGATATGGCGAACTCGAAATCCCAAAGCAAACGCGATTAAACTCGTAAGTTTGGATCGGGTCGCTAGGATGGAATCTGAATAATATACGCTGAAATCGGTGATGTTCTGGTTTCAATTTAACTTGGAAATGCATCTTCTCGATGTCTGCTGAGAGCGCAATCGGGAAGAGCCTAAGATTCGTTAGTAACTCAAAAATGCTAACTTGCAGATTTGACCCAATATAAAGCAGATCATTAAGTGATTTGGTCGAACTTGACTTACAGCTAGCGTTTACAACTATTCGCGTGCGGGAAGTTAATTTTTCCGGGCGATAAACAGCATGATGTGGCATATAATAGCATGGACCGGGTGCGAGGTTATCAATCGCATTGATATAACCCTTGTCAATATAATCTTTAATGGTTTCATTGTAATCCTTGCGTAGTTCAGGAATAGAATCTAACCGTTTTTCCAATTGAAGAAAGCGTATTTTAGCAATTGTGTCTGTACGACCAATTTCCGTTGGTTCGCATTTAAATGGTAATGCTACAGTATAACGTCCCGTCGCATCGCGTGTGAAAGTTTCGGTGAATATTCGTTCGCAAGCTGCGTCATCAGGACTTAAATGTTTTCTAATCGGTACATTTTCCAATTCCCAAAATCGTTGCGTTAAATTTTCTAAAGAAGGTTCGTCAACTATTGCGTGTAGGGCGCGTTCAATCGGTTGCACGACACAGTCTGCTTTTCCCATGATGACATAGCCGAACGAGGTTTGTATCCCGACAGTATTTGAGTCGGATGACATCACCTTTTGGTTTCCCAGCAAGAAAGGAAATAGTTCATTGCCTATTAAAAGATCAATATCCGCGGGCGTATGGAAATTTTCGTCAGCTAAGGGTCGACCGTGCAAATGTTGTAGTTTGTGAATGTTCACATAAGCGTTTGGAACGTTATCCGATATAGTGCTGATTACACGTGCGTTTATTTTGAATCTGCAGCGTGCATCAAAGCGCGAATAGATTGTCAAATCAGCGAGGCCAAATACTGGCTTTTCAGAGTTCCCTATGCCTCTGACTGTTGCTGGAGAATTTAAAATATTCAGGTTAAGGCGATTACAACAATTTTTTGTAATAAAATGACTTGTAGAACCACTGTCTAACAATGCTCTGATTTTTAATCTTTTGCCGAAATCGTTTAAAGTGTATATTACCGCAGTATACGTATAGCGTCTGGTTATACGTTACATTGCTATGCATAGAGAGTGGAAAATTGGAAGCGACGGCTGCGTTTGCCGTTTGTGATTGTGGGGCGGGCGATGATGTTTGCGCGCGGTTAAGCGACGTATTATCATTAGACGATAAGCGTATGTTTTCCATCGAAGACTCTATGTGAAGTTTAGTGTGATGCATTTGCTGGCAGATGGCGCATCTATTTAGCGATTTACATTTTTTCACACTATGAAAGCCCAAACAATTAAAACATAAATTATTATTTTTCACGAAATAATTTCTATGATGAGAATTTAAAAGAAGAAACTTATCGCATTTATAAAGTGGATGAGGATTATCGTTTTTACAAAAAGGACACTTAGGAAAGCTGTTGACAGCGAATGATTGCGCATTTTGTCTTTTATTATAATTTTTAGTAACTTGCGAAGTAGAAGATTTATTATAATTTGAAGTGTTAGTTTGAAAAGACCCTGCGATACGAAGCGTGTATATTCGGTTTTGTTCCTTCACAAAGGTAATCAATGACTCAAATGTCGGTATATTTTCATGGCGTTTTGCTTGTTCAAAAAGTATTACAGTTTCTTTATCCAATTTCGATAACGCGATATGTGTTGTTTCAATGCGGAAAATGCGGAATAGAATTTTTCTAAGAACGTGTCTAATGCGTTTTGCGAGGGAGTTTGACTACCCCTGAAATTTAAAATTTGTTCTAGGTATAACGTGGCGAGAGTACGTTTATCTTGATACTTATTTTGATTTCCAGAGAATCTCATAATTAGCTGCAATAGGCGGGACACCTGCACATACCAATGAAGCCTTACCAGTAAATTTTCCGACAAGGTATTGTACCTTTTCCGCGTTTGACAGATGCGGATTCTTATGAATTAGCGAATTAAAATTTTCGTAAAATAAAACCCATTGGTTTGGATTACCATCGAAACCTTTTAATTCTAATGCCGGAAGCTTGCTATTTATTTTTTCGTAATTATTTATTAGCGGTTTTTGATTTTCTAATTTTGTAAGCCCTACTTGTATCGCTTTTATCTGACAATATAACTCGTCGAACGCGCAGAGATCTTTGAAATCGGGTTCATATGTAGAATCACAGCTTAGTATCGTTATATTTAACTGGTCCGTTACTTCAGTGTATTCTCTTCTAGTATTTTCCAATGACTGTATGCGTATGAGAAATAGATCTCGTTTTATTTCTTCATCTACTTGTTTACTTAAGTCATATAAGGACTGCAACATTGAAAATAAACTTTGTTTTTTAGCTTGTAAAATCCGTATCTTGTTTTTTATTTCACTATCTTTGTTTCGCGTAGCCATTTTGAAAATTCACTGAAGAAATGTATTGATTGTAATTATTTTTAAAAACTGTAGAATTAATCGAAATTTAAATAAATTAAAATATTATTTTTATTATGTGAAAAGTTGCAATTAGTTGTGACAACCCTGCTTTAGTTTTGAAAAATCTTAAATCTTGATAATTTTTATTAATAATACGCGTTTCTAATAGAAATAAACAACAATTACTTCGACGTTTGATTTTAAACGTGCTTCGGGTTCGGGTTTTTCCGTAAACCGAGCGGAAATTACCGAGCGTCGTGTGCCTTCGGCAATGTTCGGCGCTCTTCGTGTTTCCGAGCGTGTAATTTGTGTACCTACAATTTTAAGTTTTCAAACGAGTTTGTAGGTAGTATATTTATTTATTATTCACGCAGTTAAATATATGACGAACGGGAATATATTTTTTCAATATAATAGTAATTACACTAAGTGATTTTATAAGCGTTATAAGATAAATAAGCGTTTTTAACGAAATGTTTTGAATTGAACAAAGTCGGCGTATGCGGTTGTTTTTTGAGGCGATCACGATAGATACAAGCGGAATGTCGGCGTTATGTATGCGATCGTAATTATGCAGATACAAGGGAAGCTAGGAAGCGGGTATATCCGGTGGAAGGACCATATGGATGGGAGATATTGTGAAGGGTAATTGGGAACAAGGCAAGCACTCACCTTTCTTCCTTCGATTCTTTATTTTTCCTCTTGCCTCTTCTTTATCTCCTAAACCTCTAGCGGCGAGGTGTTTCCCGTTAATTTCAAGGCAAAACACTCGCATCAAGACTTAAATCTTTGATTCAATTTGCGGTAGTTCACAGCGGAAAATTATGCGGTCACTTTCTTTTCCGACATTTTTTCTATTTCGATTGCAGCTGTTTTTTCCGTCTTGTGGCGGCTTCGATTTTCAAAAGTGGAGCGGCTCTAGTACTTGCTTGGTTTCGGGAATGGGTAGGGACTGGGAGAGAGGGAATACCTTTTTCCTAGTTCACAAATTAATTTATGGCGCTAACACTCTGCATTTTCTCCTCCTGGAGATGTTATACAAATATGAGTGCAGTCTATTGCACCAATTGTGTTTGGAAATTTAGCAATATTGTAAAATTGGTTTACACATTGCTGAATCTCTTCAGTTGATTCGGGTAAGCGTATGAGATGTCGTCTTAAACCAGCTATTGCTCTGCTCACCTTGTTCACATTCCGCGAAACTGTACTCTTGTGTAAACCAAATATATCACCTGAGCATCTTTGCATTGATCCTGTGGCATAAAAATGCAAGGTTATCAAGACCTGATCCGAAGGACTAACTGCGTGATTTCTAAAAAAAAACGATGTAGGTGTAAGTTACTGTTTGTATAAAAAATATTATTTTATAACTGTCATGAGGGAAAGTTAAACTTACTTATTGGTAGGTGATGTAATATTGTTAACAATAAGTGAAACTAACTCCCTAACCATATTTTTTGACATGCGGAATCTTGCAACAAAATCCATCTCTTCCCATAAGAAATGATTGGTTTGCGGCCTAAAAATCTTGTTCTTCCTTTGGAGGATGTACTGAACAATTAGTTCGTCATCGGAAGAATCTGTGGTATAGCCGTTATTTGACATAATATTGATCATTTCGATACTACAATATCGAAAAATTGAATACACTGTTTCGGTGACAGATTCGCACGCAGTATGCAAGTGCGGCGGCAAATTGACCAAACTTCAATAGGCATACTTCGCCGGCCAATCAGGATTTTAATAATTTTTCTGACAGATTTCACCTAAACGATTATTTTGTGTGATTTTCCTCTTAATATAAAAGTAGGCATGTATACTTTTAATACACAGAGGATGAATTATTTTATTATATATTAAAACTTTGTTGCTATAGCGGGGAGCCCCATTTCCGTACACCTATTCGACATTTCGACAACGTTTCTTATGAGAAATTTATTATCACTGTATAGATTTTCAGCTGGATTTGAATGTGGTGACATCATATATGGGCGGCCCTCGCGGTCCATGTCGCTGGCTCTGCATACTGAAAGCTCCATGTTGGTTTCCCGGCGGCGGCGAGGTCGCAATACTTCGATGTGATTTTTCAAACCGAGGTGTTTTTTTGATAAACATATTGCGTTACATTAATTGAATTCCAGGCCCGTTGTAGCATTAAAAATTGCTGTATATATTGTTTGAGGGCATAATGCCGGTCTCTTACAAAATAACAATTACCAAACTGGTACCTAGTACTTTTTGTCGTAACTTAATATTTTGTTAGAACATAATGACAAAT
>JADDOH010008825.1:0-28920 GCA_016648135.1 Agrypnia vestita
TCTGTGAGATATCTATAATATACACTAATTGATTAATAATGTCTCTGTGACATAAATCCAGCACTGTTCTGAAAGATTTGAACAAACTCAAAATATTCTAGACGAACTTATTTAGACAAATAAAAACCTATAGGATCAGACCCTTACAACAGTGCCTAATGTTTTCCAAACCTAGTATGCACTCCACAAAAATATATAATTCTTCCTGGCACTCTCAACTATAATTTTAATTGTAAATTCCAATTTTTCGCACGCCATCCAGTGTATAGGTAATAGTTACTAAGTTTTTTAGTCAGTAAATTATTTTGTAAAATAATTTTAATATGTGAAGCGCCCTTGAAGTGAGTTCTCACGAAAACGGCGCTGTACGAATAATTATTAAATTATAGATGTCTCACAGAGACGAAGTTATTTATATGAAAAGCTATGTATGGAGTGACGAGGTGAAGATCTGTCTTGAGGCTGACTTGAGTGATCACTTTACACAATGTAATCAATTCGACCCACGATCGCTCACACATGCATCAAATTTTGGAAGTTTAATGCACGGTTTTATCCACCTGTTGAATTTTTAAAACAACAACGCTTACGCCATCTGCGTTTTTTTTTTTGAAAATTGTCATTCACATAAAACAAAATAGATGTCGCCGCTGGTAAATAAGACTTCTAAATATATTTTTAGTTAAGTATACAGGGTTATTTGGAAAACATTAATAACCTCGCAGGACTATACTCCTGCCTTGATTATGAGTAGAAAATGTTCAAGCTATCATGACCTAATATCAATAGTTAAGGAGATATTCGACATCAAAGTTTGCATTTTTTTTTTTCAATATTTCTGACTTATTTTTTGTACAACGTTGGACTATTATTACAGTAACATATATCGAGTATGAAAAATTCATTCCCTTTAATACAAGTCAAGTAAAAAAATAAAAACCTTCGAATTCCAATTGGAATTTTTCAGGGTTTTTAATCATTTTATGTAACTTGTACTGAAACGAGTGAATTTTTCGTAATTGATATTAGTTGCTGTAATGATAGTCCAACGTTTTACAAAAAAGTAAGTCAGAAATATTTAAAAAAATGCAAACTTTGATGTCGCATATCTCCATAACTATTAATATTAGGTCATGATAGCTTGAACATTTTCGACTCATAATCAAGGCAGGAGTATATTCCTGCGAGGTTATTAATGTTTTCCAAATAACCCTGTATAAGCAATATTATTTTTATGTTTATATGATATTCATCATAATTATTAACATGCATGTGCACTAGAATATGTCTGAAATTTATTTATGTTTAATAAGTAGCAGGCTTTAACAAAATCTTTAATTTTTTAATTTATTAGTTTATTGTTCACAGAAATCATTTTTGTTAGCCCTGAGATCGTTCCAAATTTGCTATGAGATTGTTTGTATAGTAAGGTAGGTCTTGGTAAGGATTATTTTTGTGTTTGTTGAGGAAGGTTGGACGCAAGTCAGGAGAGCAAGAAGAACATATGTGAAAGACAGAGAGACTAGTCAGGCGGCGTCCCACATTTATTTAGTCTCCAACACGCGTTTTATTTGGAAGAGGAACATTCCACGTGTCCAAACCACAAGCGGTCGCCTTTCAATCCTACTAATTTATTTGGACAACTGCATGGCGTGTACATTTTACATATTGTTTTGTAAAGCTTCTAATAAAAACAATGTTTCTTTTTTTATTTTTTTATTTTTTTTATTTATTTATTTTACGCTTCAACAGGCCAGGAGGCCTAATTACAGAAGCGAAATACATCACAAAACACCCAGGCTTGAGTAAATCACATAGATTTAATTGTGACCTCACCGGGAATCGAACCCGGAACCCTCGGTGTGGGAAGCCAGTGTCATACCCACTGCGCTACGAGGGTCTTTTAATCTAGGCTGGCTTGGATGGGATCTCCGTATGTTTTCTGCCGGTCTCAAAGAATAAGTTTTGCAAAATTTGGGTCAGATCGGTCAAACGGTGTAGATTTGTACGTATAGGCGGGTGGGGTAAAAGGTATGGGGGTAGTGTCAACTATGTTACTCGCAGGGTCCTAAAGAATAAGTACGCAAAATTTAGGTCACATCAGTCAAACAGGGTATTTTAATATAAAGAACAGTCAGACAGACAGACATTGAGATTTGTTGGTATATAAGTATATATTATAATATTTTGTCACTGTAACTTTTAGTCATTTTTTTAGAAGGATATTCAATTTATCGAATTACTAAATTGAATATATATTTATATAATATACAATTAAAAAAACGAGCTAGCCTTTCAGTAGTCGCATATGATGTATAACATTTGACATTACTAATATCAATAAAGCAACGACAAAATTTAACATCACAATTTAAAAAAGCTAATACCTATATATTTATTAATTAGTAAATATAAGTATGTGCATTTGTTTATTATTGAATTTTGCCGCACTATGTAGGTACCGTATATATCTACATACACATTTTGTTTAGAAATGTGTTTGGTCAATTATATGTTTTTATTTATTTTCATAGATGGCGGTAGTGTGCCACAATACATATTGTACGAAAACTTTGAATAAATATTTAATCGCATAAATTACATTAAAATTTGAGAATGTCAATCATTAAGGGTAGTTATTGTTTTCATTAATGTAAAAAAAATAAGTATTTATAGTTTTTATTATAGTTTCGAAGATATAAGCCAAAATATATCAATGTTACAACATCCGCACGCTTGACACCAGCCACGTAACATGTATACAAAATCAGAAGCATTGGCTGGTGGTGTGCGTCTTCGCTGAGATGGTTCTTGCTGGACATTGATTTGTTTATAAACGAT
Source organism: Agrypnia vestita (assembly GCA_016648135.1). Taxonomy (NCBI): domain Eukaryota; kingdom Metazoa; phylum Arthropoda; class Insecta; order Trichoptera; family Phryganeidae; genus Agrypnia; species Agrypnia vestita. The sequence continues at coordinate 2,842 of JADDOH010008825.1, forward strand.
GATTTTTTTCCATCGCGCGTGCTCCGCGCGTGCTCATTGGTTAAATGAAATTGCTCGCGTCTTGTTTCCTGTTACGCATTTCCGTTTGTTTCACGAAATAACTGCCGCAGAATGCGGGAAAGTGAGAGGAAAGATGTGACACATCAAAAAATGCAGGAATCTACGTGTGAAGTATTGTGAACCTGCTCTTGTTACACACTGTGTAAAAAAACACCCTTTAATTTAAGTTTTATCTATAGTTATTAGGGATGGGTCGTCCACGTCCGTCCATCGACGAGACGATCAACTAGTTGAATTCGTCAACTTTATAGATAAAAAAATAAATGTATTATAATTTTGTTTACACCACTTTTTATTGATTTTTTACATGTTTCGGGAACAATGTTCCTTTTCTCAGATTGAGCCTTAAACTAAAGTTGACAAATAATACAGATATATTTATTTATTAATAATGTCACCACAAAGTGAAAGCCTGACTTTGAAAGATTTATTCTTCAATAAATTTCTAGATAACATCTCAAGTGTAAAGTATTTTTAAATTATGTATTTATTTATAAATTTATAGATAATAAACAAATGTAAAGGTTTTTATCATTTTATTTAACTTGTATTGAAACGAATGAATTTTTCGTAATCGATTTGAGTCAGTGTAGTGATAGTCCAACGTTTTCCAAAAAATAAGTCAGATATATTGAAAAAATTCAAACTTTGATGTCGCATATCTCTATAACTATTGATATTAGGTCATGATAGCTTTCGACACATAATCAAGGCAGGAATATAGTCCTGCGAGGTTATTAATGTTTTCCATATAACCCTGTACACATGTAATGATATGTACCTAATATATTTTTTTATACACACATTACTGCTTTGTACTTATTAATATTTTAAATTTTTATACTCATATTTTAATGCTTATACCCTGCTTATATATGTAGTTTATATTTATATTTTACTGCTTACACCTGATATTGTTGTGTATACCTACTTCTTTCTTTATTATATATAGATAAAAGTATATAAAACAATATGTAAAAGCCTATAATGTGCGTAAACAAATAAATAATACAATATTTATTTTTACATATAAGCACAAGTAGCGGTTTTACTTTCCCCGAAACTATATTCCTTCGAACTTTAAATTTTAAAAATTAACGTAATAAAAATAGCCAACGGTTGAGCCGTCGAGCAGCGTCGCGTCGAACCGTAGACAGTTGGCCATCGTCCCGATGTTTAGATAGAACGTCCGCGACGTCCGCGTAACGAAGTTGACGCGTCAACTAGTTGACGAATTCCACTAGTTGATCGTCTCGTCGATGGACGGACGTGGACGACCCATCCCTAATAGTTACTGACTTATAATTTAGAAAGTTTTTTATCCCAGGACATATAATGTGATGTACTTTCATGGTAAAGTTCAGAACCAATGTCTATGGTACTGTTTATGGTACAGCAGGCTTCATATTGTTAAGCCTGTGGTGAACAATTGTAAATGGATTAATTAATTAATTAAGCGGAGAATTATTGTTATATTTATGATACATAATATGTGGTTTCTATTGTCAACATGTAAATGTAGATCAGTTTTAAATAATACTGGTAGGTATGGGTTTAGAACCCTAACATGTAAATTGTGTCATGAGAGTCTAAAACAATGGTAACTGCGTATTATCAAAGTATCTCGGACAGGGAGTCCACATGAATCTAGAATCAACTGGACTATTCGTGAAATGAAACATAAAATACTAGAAATATGGAGAAACTAGTCGAACGTTCTCGAACATTTGTGAAACCGCTGTTTCGCAAATGTTTCGTTCGCGCCATGCGCGCGCGGGCAGGCAGATTTGTTGTGACATTTATGGATACACAGATAAAAGCGAACCGCGCTATGGCGATTCAGTGTGGCCAGCGGTGTGACAAGCGACAGACATCCGGCGCGAGTGAGTACTTACGCGAGAAATTGTACAGAACGATCTAGGCATCGACAAAAAGTGCAGCGAATATTCTAGTGACGTGAATTAAATATTCTAGAAACAATTATTATGAATTTTAAACCGGTGTTTCGATTAATACAACATTTTATAATAATAATTACGCCCTTGAGTTGAGTACTCATGAAAACGACGCTATATAAATGATCCAACTATTATTACTATTATTATTCGTTATCTGTCTGTTGTGTCGATAACGTCCGTAACGGTAAAGTAAACATTGCATATCTCCGTAACTATTGATATTAGGTCAAGGTTGCTTGAATATTTTCGACTTATTATCAAGGTAGAAATCCACCTGGAAAGGTTTTTCTGATACTATTTACACATACACATGGTATGTGAAAATATGTCTATATTTTCACATACCATGAGCATGTGAAAATATAGACAAAAATTTTAGAAAGAATTGTTATTAAAGTTTATTATTAAAATTTATTACAAATTTATCAATGTGTCGTTGCCGTTTAAATTTCTCATCTATGGTGATTTCCAAATATTTTTCACCCCTACCTGATTGTTATCACTTAGAATATTATATTATGCTTTTATATAATCCGTATTATAATATGGAATAATAGGTTGGGAGGCTCTTATAAAACTAACTTACAGATTCTTAAAATAACTCAAAAATTAATTATCAAAGTAATATTTAAAAAAACCTAGAACCTTTTCTACAGATATACTTTAAAAAAAAACAGTTCCAACATTAAACAGATTAACAAAAACACTTCAATATTAAAAATACATAAAACAAAACATAAATATAAATACTCGACAAACTCACAATTCTCATATTCATAACCAAAGAGCGCAAATAATAGGATGGTTAAACATTCCCAAATACAACAAAACAGCGACACAACACCATTAATTACACTTATCTAGGTGTTAATTTTTCGAAAATTTACCACTGAATATCAGAACTGAAGAAAAATATGCAAAATTCAAGAAATACATAAAATAAATAGAATAATACATAATCAAAACTTCATTCACTAAACTTTATTTCATGATGTTTATATTTCTCTACACTGTCCATTTATTGACTTATACATACTTATCGTTCATGCTCTTGTGCATCATGTACTCCTGTCCCCAAACATATTTTTTAACTTATCACTGTAACACGTGTGTATTTATTGTATTTTCAAAAAATAATTCTGTAACTTTAAGGGCCGTTCTTATAAACGTCCGTTAGTTAAATTTCAGATGAAATAAACCGAAATTTGATACAAACGTCATTTTTTTCGTCTTATAACAATCGTAAAATTTTACTGACGGCCGATACCGACAGTCGAACCACCAGTTTACCGTCCGTTAGTTGAAATTGACAGAAGTATGACAGATTGACGTATTATTTTTTAAGGTTAGATTCGTTGTCAATTTGCGTTTTATGCTGTTTCTTTAACATGTACATATATATTGTGCTGACTGCTGCTACATTATTAAGGAAATATGTTTTGAGATAGCGATGTCGAGCGATTATTAACAAACTCGACGACAAAGAGTGTTCATTATACGATTGGATTATTTTAGTATTTTAGGTGACGCAGATTTTATCTACCGTTTTCGCTTGCCGAAAAGGTCTGCTTGAGAGCTTCTCGAAGACATTGGGCAATATTTAAAAAGGCGCACGCGTAGGAATCTGACATTATCACCAACCACACAATTGCTTGTTGCCTCGAGATTCCATGCTCTTGGAGCAATATTATTAGCTACTGCAGACTTTGATGGGGTTTCAAAGTCTACTGCCAGTGTAGTGTTGTGGCAAGTATCCCAAAAATCCGGTGCGTGCGAGAAATTTTAGGTTATCTTTATAGAAGTTATGTTTCGTTTCTGTAGAAAAGAGATAGAATTCGCCTCTGACAGTTCTAAAATCATAAACAAGAGCAGTACGATATTGCGATACTTACGGACGATCAAAAAAGTTTTATTAGACGAGCGTCGGTAATATTTACCAACTAACGGCCATCCATTCGTTAATTGTCGATTTACTAACGGATATTTGGTCTTTCGTTCGTAAGACCGGCCCTAATTGTATTTCATTACATGTGCAGTATTTGTAATTGTTGTTGTTGCATTACGAGCGCGTGAGACTAAATTCGAAAATAACTGCGGTGTTGAGAGTGCGAGTGAAATGAAAACTGCATTCCGCTTCCGTTAGTCACGAGATAATTCCACGCTAATTTTTTCACAGCATCCCGCGGAGGAAAACTCTGCTCGTTGGTGCACGCACAAACCTTTTAACTGCCAGCTAATTCAACGTGGCTGCTGGCCAATTTTAAAATCTTACCCGGCTTTTATTTTCTATTCAATATTTTCATTAGTACACTCACATGCACTTATAATATTAAAACACAGTGTTTATTTGTGTTCACGCTATTAAATGTAGGGTAAAAACTGTATTGTTAACAGATTTCTAGATACCCATGACACGGCCTTTGCAGATTTAGATATTTTATATTTAAGTTTTGAGCGGTTTACAAAATCCCTTACGTATAAACTCGCGCGATGACATTTTTCTTCCCACACATGTGAACACACACGAACACATAAAAACGCATACAAACACGGACACATAAAAACACACAAATACACAAACTCACTATTTGACATATTGTTTTTTCTTATTTTTTTATCGATCCTGGTTTAATATTCTTGTATGTATGTGTTTTCTTGTAATTGGCCTAAGGCTTTGTGCATCAATAATTTTTTTTTTTTTTTTATTTACGGCTGTACGAAAACCAATAAATGAAAAATAAAATAAAAGCAAAGGTAGCAATGTCTAAAAAAAAATTAATGCAGTCATCGAGGATAACTAATTTATAATGTACTGAATTCGAGATTTTAAAGGAAACATAGTCTTTAAATTTTTAGGCAATATAATTTTGGATGGGATAAATACATAAAATATAGAATTCGGTTCATTTTAAATTAGTAATCCTCGATTTTCTTTCCTTCAATTTATTTTTGGACATTGCTGTCTTTGCTTTTATACCCCACAAATGTGAAGTATGTTATTTATTTATTTATTTTAAGAGTTTTTGATGAATAACTGAATTTCATAGGAGTACTTAATTCAGGTAGGTACTTAATTGCTATTTTGAAAGATTTTATTTAAATCTTTTTGGTGCACTTCCAAGTGACAAGTAACCAAACGGGTATATTTATTAATTAGGGATAAATTAAATAAGTCTCACAGAGACGAAGCTAATTAATATATGAGAAAAGTGGATGGAAGTCTCTTATATGGTGGCTCAGGGCTTACAACCTATGTGAGCTGGTTTAAGTAATCAGTCTACACAATGCATCGTTCACCAATTCCATCGTAAGAACATCCACACATTATCAAAATTTTAAAGTTCTATACATATGTTCGAATCAAGAACCTTTCATATATTACAGTGGTCTCTACTAGAGACATCTGTTGATTTTTTTTCATTAACAAGTAACTGTACACAGCTTTTGTAACTAGTAATGATACCTCTATCGAAGGTATCTTTATCTTTACGTTCAGTGACGTACGTGTGTACGTCACTGAACTCCTAAACGGCTGGGCCGATTTTGATGAAATTTTTTGTGTGCGTTCGAGTGGGTCCCTGGATGGTTTAGATTCACAACTGGACCCGGTAGATGGCGCTGCAGTCGGGTTCTAGGATTTATGACACCCAAACGAAAAGCCAACGTTTGGGCAGGACAACGTCTGGCTGGTCCGTTAGTTAGTTATACATGAAAATTCCACCTGCGTGTGTTTTTTCTCGCAAAACTTGAAAAGTAGTCGGTCGATTGACTTGAAATTTTGACACAAGTTTGCATTTGAATGCGCGCACGTTTACATAATAAAATGAAATTTCGACACAACGTTGCATTCGAATACGCGCGTGTTTTCGAAAACAGAATTCATTTATTTCGTTTCTTTCCAGTTGATCGTCGTTTATGTTTTACGAGTTGGAGTAGAAGAGAAAAGTTGGAGTTTTCGTTCACATTGATGAAGTAATTTGATTATATGTTTTCGAAAAACGGAATGTGGGTTAATTTGATACATTCAATTCAATTCATTTGTTTGGTTTGAAAATGATTCAATTATTTACTTACAATAAATAAATAGATAGATAAGAATGTTGAATGAAAAGTGAAATACTGATAAACTTGGTTGACGGTCCCTCAAGCGTGTAATACATGCTCGTCGTACATACACGATGTTGACCTTGGTAATGTAATATGTCAATCTAGAAATCATTCCTAAAATTTATTAGATTTGAGATATCTTCTTCTTCTTTCCTGGCGTTTCTTCACACCTATGGGGCGTTCTTGTCGCAAAGTTTTTATATTATACTTAATAATATTTACAATTGATTTATCTTTAAGATACTTTTTATTATTTATTTATTTACTTTTTATCATAAATTGTGTACTATGCAAAAACTTACATTGATTGATTTGCGATATAATTATATAAAATAATTGTATGTAAAAAAAATAAATTATTGAACTTAATTTGCCATTTTTTTTTCTAAATATTATTTACAATTCATTCTACCATTAAAACATTATTTATTTCTATTTATCATAAAAAGTGTATTGTTCAAAAACTTATTAACCTGGAACTTATTCCTAAAATTATGTTTAGTGATTTGCGTTAGTCTGAATATTATTCTCAATTATTTTATCCTTTATTATTTTTCATTATCAATTATTAATTAATCGTAAAACGTGTATTGTGTAACTATATCATATTCAAAATATTCATACTTTGTACTTTAATGTCACTATAGGACCATTTATTAGGGTCGTTAATGACCCGTTGAAGGTCTGTTTGTTAAAAAATAAATATTATCATAGTTAGAATAACAGTTATTATATCATTCTAAAATATTATCGACATACTAAACATAATACTTATATACAGGGTTATTTGTAAAACATTAATAACCTCGCAGGGCTATATTCCTGCCTTGATTATGAGTCAAAAATGTTCAAGCTATTATGACCTAATATCAATAGTTAAGGAGATATGCGACATCAAAGTTTGCATTTTTTTTCGATATTTCTGACTTATTTTTTGCAAAACGTTAGACTATCATTACAGTAACTCATACCAATTACGAAAAATTCATTCGTTTCAATACAAGTTAAATAAAATGATAAAAACCCCGAAAAAATTCCAATTGGAAAAATCCTAATTGGAATTCGAAGGTTTTTATTTTTTTATTTGTCTTGTACAAAAGGGAATGAATTTTTATATTCGATATAAGTTACTGTAATGATAGTCCAACGTTTTACAAAAAATAAGTCAGAAATATTGAAAAAAAATTGCAAACTTTGATGTCGCATATCTCCTTAACTATTGATATTAGGTCATTATAGCTTGAACATTTTCGACTCATAATCAAGGCAGGAATATGGTCCTGCGAGGTTACTAATGTTTTACAAATAACCCTGTATGATTTCACGAGGCATAAATCTCTTTAGGGTATCTTAAATGAAAAACAAGAACCTCTCAGGCATACCGAGAACATTCTGCGACGCCATTTTAATGAATCTTCATTATTCGAAATTTACTTAACGCCGTATTAGCAATTACATCCTCGCGTTATATTTTATGAAGTGGAACAGGATATCCGCTTTTGCGTGAACGCGAGCGCTAAATTTGCTTAAATAATGTTCTTGTTAGCAAACTGCTAATATTACAATAATGTGCCCAGTTTATTGCCCGTGCTCAGATCTGCACATTAAGCTGGGGCGCGGGAGCGGTGCTGAAGGTCTGCCCGATGCATTAGATGAAAATTTGATAACATCCGTTTTATGCGGTACATTTCACACAGCATCGCGAGATATTTAGACTTCCTGTATATTTTCAGGCATCCTCTATAATTTATATAGAGCGTCTCATAAGTTAGAAATAAAAATTCTACAGGTAGATTCCTGCTTTGATCATCATTCTTGGTAATAACTATGAATAGAACACAACGTTGTTTACTTCACACAATGACAGTTTAATTAAACAAATTAATTAAAACGTTTTCGATGCTTACTGCATCATCTTCAGTAATATACTAACTTAAGACTAAAAGACATTTTATCTACTACATAGGGGCGGGAGTTGGCGGGAGCGGGGGAGGGGCAGGCGGAAAGTGAAAGTGGTTGCTGGGAGGGGCTAGTATGGTAAGAAGGGGGGATGTAATAAGTGGTGTTTGTATGTTTAAAGCCTTATCATTATATAGATGAATGGTTAACTTAACCTCACCCCTCCAATTAATTTTAGCTTAGTTTGAAAATAGTAAGATATTGATGTGACACGTATTCCGTGCTCGCTTCTCTATTTAAAAAAATATATATTAGGCTTCCTGTATATTTTAAGGCATCCTCTATAATTTATACAGGGCGTCTCATAGGTAGAAAGAAAAATATTACAGGTAGATTCCCGCTTTATAATGAGTTGAAAATGTTCAATATATATATTGTGACATAATAAATTATGTTCGTCATACTCCTTCGCGGAACAGTAAAACAAAATGAAATATTTAAATCACCGCGCATAATTGCTGATAAAATTGTTCGAGTCCACGTAGGTACTGTGTGCGCTTTTCAGAACCCCGTACATTCGCGAGCTTAGCGACATTATCGGCAACTGTACAACATGGCGTCATTCGGGCTTTGACACTCTACTCCGCGAGATGTGAAAACTACGCACCCTTTGAGAGGTAAGAAGTGAACTGAGAGACGCCATTTGAAGTAACATCGTAATAACATTGTTTAATTGTAGATTTGTGCTAATGATGAATTGCTATCAGGGTTCCTACGAAGGGGTCATAAGATGAATCCGTCTTCGGATGTCAAGCATGCGGTGTGCTGAGAGCTCGAGGTCCAGCACAAGGGCAGGGGACCACCTGGCAGCGTAGGAGTCGGCTTCCATGGACCTAGGGGATGCCGGTCTCACCCTGACCTGATGTAGTACACCGTGGCGTGATGCAGGAGATAAGCATTGTCGGAACAGTTCCGTTCTTACGCCGAAAGACCTGGTATTATCTGATCTCATACTATATTTCAAGTACCCACCATACCGTTCAGCGCCACGGCGACGTAAAGTTTTGTGAAGCACGGGGTTTGGAAGAGCATCTGTGACCTGTTAAGAAGGACGTGTGGAGCGTCATGGGGAGGCGTTGTTGCTCGTGCTAATTGTGTCTCATCCTATGTGAATGTAAATTCTGACCTGATGATTTCCCATCCGCGACACCTGCGCTGGCGCTACCGCCTGTAGAGTTTTGAAAATATAGTTTAAGCTGCTTTCTCCCTTGTATCGCGGCCGTCAGCGACGATGTCGCGGAGAGGGCAATTTATTTTAAATTAGAATATAAGATTTCAATGAACCGAATTTAGAATATCTTTGAATTTGCCTGTTGTCGCCGTTTCAGGGCATAGAAAATTGTCAGTAGTTTATTGAATAAATACTTATGTTAAATGCAGAAAATGTCTTGTTATGTAAACCCATCTTTGTTAATCTGTTACAACTTGAACTTGTTAATATGAGAGACACCTGAGGCGGCTCGAGAGAGAGAGAGTTCAATGCGCAGATCACCGAAAGGACCCTGAGATTGTAACAGAGGAGTAAGGTTAGTCCCATTCTACTCCGATTGAACTAGCTGGTGATGACGAGGGGCTCAAATCATGAGGAGCTGAACTCCACGTCATAATATATAAAAAGAAACCCGGGTTTCCCTATCCGCCAAGTTTTCACCACAACCAGCCACAACCACCCACTGGTGGTTATGGTGCTGGATAGCTCTTGGTGTCACATAGAGAATATGCGAGTTTGGTGGGGATGGCTTCGCGTGGGTGGCAGTGGGTGATGAAAATGTACTTTCTAGCACATTGTTTTGTTATGGGAAGGCCTCAAATGCTTCAGATTGTTTCAAAATAGGTCGTCTGTGACTGTCGGTGAGTCTAGAATGTTCCGGAAAAACCTGCTCTAGAAAGTTCTGGAAGGAGAAGGTTCTATAAATTTCCCAAAAGTTCTATAAGGTTCTTAACTGAGTGGAGGAATGTGTCGGTGTGTCTAGAAGGTTATTCAAACAGTGTACTAAAAATCTACGCGTGCAAAGCCGCGCGGGCACAGCTAGTAACTAATGAAGATAGTTATGGAGATGACTGAATTTCAATTACAATAAATGGTTAACTTAACCTCACCCCTCCAATTAATTTTAGCTTAGTTTGAAAATAGTAAGATATTGATGTGACACGTATTCCGTGCTCGCTTCTCTATTTAAAAAAATATATATTAGGCTTCCTGTATACTTTAAGGCATCCTCTATAATTTATACAGGGCGTCTCATAGGTAGAAAGAAAAATATTACAGGTAGATTCCTGCTTTGATAATGAGTTGAAAATGTTCATGCAAGCACGACCTAATAAATGTAGTTATAGAGATGACTGAATCACAATAAATGGTTAACTTAACCTTGCCTCTCCAATTAAATATTTTTACATAAGTACTGGGAACGTAGACTTTGAAGCCTTTTTTTCTTTTCGACGGGAGGTTTATGGTTTACGGTAAGGCTTTTCCTTTATTTATTTTTGCTTTTCTTATATTCACTTGCCGGTTATGGACATTAATTTTAAGATTTCTTTATTTATTCATGTTGCTAAGCTATACTGGTAACAGCATCGAACCGTCAGCATCCACCACCATAATTGTTACTATCAGATGCATAATGAATCGAAAATATTCAACCAACCAATACTTATGTCAATAGTAAGGGAGATATGCAATATCAAAGTTTGCATTTTTTTCAATATTTCTGAATTATTTTTTGCAAAAAGTTGAATCATCATTACAGTAATTTGTATCAATTATTAAAAGTTTATTCGCTTCAATAAAACTCAAAATGATTAAAACCTTGTAAAGAAGTTCTATTTCATGTTTTTGCCAGATTTTTATCATTTCATGTCATGTCAAGCTTGTTGGTCTTGTGGTTAGGACACTCGCCTCGTGATCCTAAGGTCGCGGGTTCGAACCTCACTCCAGACTAGCAAGTTAGTCCTATTTTCATAGTACAAGCGTTTAGCTTAGTTTGAAAATAGTAAGAATATTGATGTGACACGTATTCCGTGTTTGCATCTCTATTTTTTAAAAAAAAAAAAAAAAAAATTGTTTGAAATATTCCTTATTATTTCACCTACTTCATTTCCTCACTAGCTGAAGCTAAAATGACGATAAAATTTCATGTCGGTTCCTTAAGAATAAGTATTTATTTATTTATAAAAAGAAATAGAAGGAAAAATAAACAAACAAAAAAGAAAAAAAGTAAAAAAAAAGTTTTTATAAAAGAAGTTACAGACGTTAGAGAAATTTACGGAAGGGCAGACAGACTACAAAATTATTATTATTATTTTGAATTTATGTAACTTATATTTAAATTATATCTCACTGAATAATGTTGCCCTCTAAAAGCCTTGATTGATTGAAAACTTTTCAGTGTTCTTCTAAATACGTTGGATTTTTGACAAGATATAAAAAATGCGCGAATGTAATCTTAGTCAATTAACGTATATTATAGATATCTCACAGAGACGAAACTGTATTTCTTATGGGAAAGTAGGTATAGAAGTCATTTGGGTGTACATAGGACTTATGACCTATCTTATGGTTGGCTTAAGTGATCACTTTACACAATGTAACATTCGCCATTTCCACCCATGATAGAATATACCATGCTTATTCATTTTTTGGAAGTTGTATATATGTTCAAATTGCATGGAAAGCTTTCATATATGAGTTGTAAGCGCCTTTTCCATGCGGCCTGTACAAAGCCATTTTCATTCCCCTAAATCCCCACAGATGTCGCTAATGAGAAAATCTACAATTGATTTTATGGAATTTTGAGAGCAATATACTTTATTGTGTAATGAAATTCATCCGACATCTGTGGGGATTTAGGGGAATGAAAATGGCTTTATACAGGCCGCATGGAAAGGCGGTTACAACTCATATGTGAAAGCTTTCCACGCAATTTGAACATATATACAACTTCCAAAAAATGAATAAGCAAGGTTATATTCTATCATGGGTGGAAATGGCGAATGTTACATTGTGTAAAGTGATCACTTAAGATAGGTCATAAGTCCTATGTACACCCAAATGACTTCTATATCTACTTTCCCAAAAGAAATACAGTTTCGTCTCTGTGAGATATCTATAATATACGTTAATTGATTAATAATGTCTCTGTGACATAAATCCAGCACTGTTCTGAAAGATTTGAACAAACTCAAAAATATTCTGAATTGTAATCTTAGTATCTCGTCTAGTTTGAATTTTGAAAAATAATATTATATTCATTTTCTTTATTTCAGGTAAGCCACACCCCTTTCTTCTCACGAGATCAGATTCTTCCAGGCAGAAATATGTATGTATATATTTTTATAATTTTATCGTAGGTATTTTTATATATTTATATAATATATTTTTATCATTTAGCGCAGGCATTCTAAATAGTCAACATAATTGCTACAATGGGCTCTTTACTTGGTATAATGATATAAGGGATCTGGGCGTCATGCTAGATTCTAAACTCGCTTTTAGAAACCACTTTGATAATATCACAAACAAGGCATATACTATGTTGGGATTTATCACCAGAATTACTCACGACTTTAAAAATCCTCAAAGTCTAAAAATTCTCTACACATCACTAGTACGAAGTATATTGGAATATTCGTCAGTTATTTGGTCACCTTATTACACAACACATGTTACGAGAATCGAGAGAGTGCAGAAAAAGTTTCTACGTATTTTGTCATACAAATCTGGTCAACACAACAACCTTCACAGCTACGAAGATGAACTTGCCTTTTTCAAGATGCACAAACTTGAGTCCCGGCGGAAAATATCCGATCTCGTTGTGCTACACAAGATTCTCAGCGGAGCTATTGATTCTCTCTCTCTATCTGATATAAATTTGCATTTTAAACCCCGTATAAGAAACCCGGAGTTCTTTAGAATAAGCCAGCACACTAATAATGTTGGTTACTTTTCTCCCATCACAAGGTTGTGTCGCACATATAATTTGTATTGTGCTGACCCTAACATTGATGCTGATATTCTCGCAGATACCTTATCTTCGTTCAAAAACTCACTCACACAAAACATACATTTTCTAAACGATGACATGAACCTATAGATCCATTAAATCAATCATTCATTAAATACTAATCGCACTACATTCAAACACTAAATATACAATACACGTAAATGTACATGTAAAATATAATTAATTGCAAAAATACATGTTACTAGAGCGTGCCGAAGACACTTGGGATAATGGGCATAGTCTTCACTAAAATGTTTATTTTCAGAGTATCATGTACCTATTATCCTGTTTGTGTCTCTAATAAATAAATAAAAATAATAAGTATATTATGGTTTTGTTAAAGTAGAGGTGCTTCGGTGGTTCAACCATATGAACAAAGTGACTGAATTGAAATTATCGAAGATATTGCTGAAAACAAGACTTTGATAATTTAAAGTGCAAAAAAACGTCTAATTGACACATTGAAGGTTCGTCAATGAAAAAAAGATTTACGAATATTTTACTCAAGAGCACGTTCTTATTGTGAAGTTGGAATTTTTTCAGAACAAAGTTCTGTGAAATTTAAAACCAAATTAATTAATCAATTAGAAAGACATAAAGAAAAAATATTTGGCTGCTATCGGGATTCGAACCACGGATCTCCTCCTATCCCCGGCAGCCGCCTTATTCAATAACACTATAGCGGCCTCGTACATTTCCGTGAATATACCGACCTTATATGCAAGACTCATTTTTTAATTGATTAACATATATTATCAATTTTTAGAGCGATCCCCTTTTTCTGGTACGCTAGGCACAAATTACTTTGTGTTCCTGCCGCTAGAGGACGCGAGAATTAACCATTTTATTCATTTTTATTTTTGAACACATTTGATACAACATACATATATTATACTCAAGAACACATTCTTATTGTGAAGTTGCAATTTTTTCATAAACAAAGTTCTGTGAAATTTAAAACCAAATTAATTAATCAATTAGAAAGACATACAGAAAAATCAAATCCACGAAAGATATTCGGCTGCTCCCGGGATTCGAACCACGGATCTCCTCCTATCCGCGGCAGCCGCCTTATCCAATTACGCTATAGCGGTCTCGTACATTTCCGTGAATATACCGACCTTATCTGTAAGTCTCGTTTTTAATTGATTACCACATATTATCAATTTTTAGAGCAATCCACTCATTCGTGGATTTTATTTTTCTGTATGTCTTTCTAATTGATTAATTAATTTGGTTTTAAGATTTACGAAATTTGTGTCAGTAAAATTTATAATTTAAAACATTGAAAGCTGCGAAAATTTCGGATCAATCCAGAGATGTCAATCAAAAAGTTAGCTAACTAATCTGGTCGTCATAGTGCAGTGTTCAAAGATCCATTTAAAATCGGGAAGCTTTGGTAATATGGATAGAATGGCCACCGCACGAATGATATCCCAATAATAATACTTTAGTTGTCTGTCTGTCTGTCCGTAATTTCTTTTATAAAAACTTTTTTTTATTTAATTTTTTTAACCAAAATATGCGCACTAGGACGAAAAATTGTGTATCACTCTCCGTATAGCCATGATATACCATCATACATAGACTAATTAAAAAAAATTTTTTTTATTGATTTAATTTATGGTACAAATACAGTTCTCATATATACATATCAGATTAAACATTTTTTTTAGATACTTGGTAGTCATGTATACCTCACCAGTAAAGAGAAGCTCTTGAGTCTGATGAGAGAGCCAGTTCTTATTCCTCATTATATTATATAAGTACATAGTATATACAAGTTATTTATTAATACAGTAAAAAAGGTAAATTGATAATGAAGGTATTGGAGTCATTTTGAAAAAAGCCATAGATTAAAATGATTTGTGAATTTAAGTTTGATTTTAGGAAAATTATAATTTTTTTGATTTGCTCTGAGAGGTTACTGGTGCATCGTATCTCGATAGGTAAGTTATTACTAATACATTAGTAGATGTTCGCAGCATATTTTAGATGAAAGAAAATTAAATAGTGTTGGTGGAAAGAAAATAGGAATATTTTGCGCCTAAGCAGACGAGTTTTCATAAAAGAGGAATCAAAAGATTAATCGAACGATTGAGGAAGGTTTAGGCGGAAGTATTTTTCTTCACGCATATATTTAAGACGTCATAATACCTAATGCAGTTATAATATTTATTGTTGCATAATTTAATCTCTTTAAATGCATTTGTTACGATAAACGTTGTTTATTGAATTTAAAAAAAAAATCGTTCCAAACAGACTTTAAGCAAAAACTTATTTACTTAGACATTATATTTTTCAAAAGTATTTCTTTTGTAGTAAATTTTTTAAGCAAGTCAAAAGTATTGGAATTAGCCATGGATTCAGACTATGTATGAATAAATTTTTATTAATTAATATTGATAAAAATTATTGAAATAGGTATGATTAATTAATTAATTATGAGGGGGGTAAGGTTTTTAACTTTTTTTTTTGCATTTTATTTTTAATTTTTTAAATGAATGTATAACATCGCAAGAATATTGTGTCAAAATTTCAAGTCAATCGGAGCAAAATTGACGAAATTATGAACATTTGAGCGATGCTCAGACTGATTTTCTATACCTGCTCGGGCAGCTAAGAGACGCGCTCACCTGAGGACTACCGGACGTGCTATTGTATTGGAAGAGTGTTGCGTAGACAAGGACAAAAAGATGCTGATGATGAAAGCTCTTTGCTGTGTGAACATGGCATCGACGATTATGTGTAAGTATAAAATAAGTGTTGAGTTTTATTTTGAATTTTACAGTATGCAAAACTTTAAAGCGTTTTCCCCACATCTCACGTTTTCAAAGTCGGTGTCCATCATAACTTCAAAACTACTGCACCGATCCTTTTGAAATTTTGAACACTATATCTGTTCATAATTTACGAGGTAACGCTGGAGACTTTTTTTAAAATTTGTTATTAATTTTTATTTTTTAATAACAAATTAGTCGATATTTTTCGCAAAAAATCGCGTTTTTCCCTTCAAAATGTTCCAAAAAATTGAAAAATTGAAATTTCAAAAAACCCTCCCAGCGTTACCTGGGAAAACCTATTATCTAACGAATGAACTTTGATTTTTTGATTTCAGATGATCTAGCACCAAGTTATGATGGACACCGCAATTCTCCTTTTTTCCGAGACACGTCCGAATAATTGCTGCCATTGCCGTATTTTTTAATATTTCGTCTTGAAAATTTTACACAATATTCTTCAAATGTCATTCTTTAATGTACCATTGATTTTAATAAAGAGATTTTAACTGTGTCGTCACAAAAAATTCACAAAAACATGCCTTTTTTTGTACGAATTAACCTTACCCCCCCCTTAAATTAATTTTCCCTCTGGGGACCAAATCCAGTAACTGTGTTCTTAGAACATACTTTCATACAAAAATATTGTTAAAATGTAATATGCTGGTGCGTGATAGGAGATGAAAATTGAAAATATTGATTTTCAGGCGTATTCCAGTAGATATGTAATAATTCGAGAGAATATTATCATATATAGGTTAATAAGGAATATTGCTTAAAAAATCTCCACTTCGAAAAACAAAATATAGAAGTATCATAACCAGTTGAGAAATCTATGTATACTAACATGTTAATGAGAAAAAATAACAACAGATGTCTCTAGCAGAGATGTGTGCAATATATGAAGTGTTCTTGATTTGAAAAGTGTACAGAACTTTAAAAAAATTGATAATGTGTGGATGTTCTTACGATGGAATTGGTGAACGTTGCATTGTGTAGGGTGATCACTTAAGCCAGCTCATACAGGTTGTAAGCCCGGCGCCATCGTATAAGAGACTTCCATCCACCTATCTCATTTATAAACAGCTTCGTCTCTGTGAGACTTCTATAATTTATCCTTAATTAATTGAAGAAACTTATGTTTGTTCGTGTCTATATATTTTTTGGTCAGTATATAGCGACATTTTTATAAAAAAAGTTAACCCAACGGGCAAAAAGTTAACCTAACCATCACGCCGTTTCCCCGCAGGGGTAGGCAGAGAGGATTGAACGCCACACTCTTCTATCCTGGCACACCACTTTTGCTTCGGCCACATTCATACATCTTCTCATACAAGTTCTACGGTTGTTGCTGCTTTTTACAGGGCCATCCTCAAACACTTGTATCTGATCATGCCAGGTCTTTCGCGGACGCCCTCTATTTCTGTCGCCTTCAACTCTCGCCTCGTATATTTTCTTAACCATCCTTTCCTCTTTTATACGTTCCACATGACCAAACCATCTCGGCACTCCTTTCTTTATTCTATCTACCACGCGAACTATAGAAGTATAAAACATAACATTTAAAATTTTGAATCTCCATACCCACCTTAATATCATGTGTTACCTTGTTTCACTGGCAAACATAAAATTTTAATATCGCAAACACTATTAGAGATATTAGCAAATACGAGATAAACGAATTTCTGTTCTCCGCACATCATCTTTCAAGGGAATCAGCACAGCGGGCGCATCGTGATCCACGCACAGTCTTTGATTGGTCACTTTTTACAAAATTTCTCACTATAGCTGCTTGTTATAGTCACCGCCGTCAATCTACGTGGGCCAATAAGCAGAACGTAAATACATTACTTCCGGAGCAGTATGAATGAAAGTTGAGCCGCGGAAAGCGAATAAACCTCTATAAAACAATTTGATGTTTGTTGTCAGATTTCGGCGTTAATTTTATAAAGCGAGGTGTATTTCGCGAATCGGCGCTTGGATTTATTGCAAAGCTCGTGTTTCATGGTTTTTAATGTAGAAAAAGATTTAATAAAACATGTAAATATTTCGTCATAATCGTAGAACAACGACGCATGTGATTTTTTACTCCCTTTTTATTAACTCGTGACGTCTGCTTGCTTGCCGTCAAAAAAACTTTGGATCGTTTTTGACCCTTTTCCCGTGATCCAATCGAGCTAATGTAGACTAAGTAGACTCGTGGCGACGATCAAGAAGATCTATCAAATTTTCGCTAAAAGAAATTAATAATTATAGTATAATTTCAGATTTTTAGAAATATTATTGGTTTTTTCAAATTGGAATCATTAGAAAAGTTTGATTAGCAACGGCGGCCCGAAAACGCCGAGGAATATTTTCTAAATTTGAATTACTCCGTCGGTATACATAATAGGTACTTCACTACGAATGTCGAAAATCTAAATTGACTGACGAATATTTTTAGAATTTAATCTTCAAAGCATGAAGTGTCTTATCAAAGCTCAAAACATCTGACATTTTAGAAATATGTTAAATTACTGTAAGTTTATGTTATGTTATTTGTTTTAATTCGTCTTTAATTGTTGTTATATTTTACAAAGAAAGGGAGTATAATAAAAACTTGGTTTTTACGGATTACTTTTTTTCACTTTTTAACGATCCGAAAAAGTCAATATGGAATTTTTTGCACATCCGTCATTTTTCCACGATCATGACGATCTATTCTTTTATAATATTTTTAGAAGAAGATAGCATTAATGCCTGTTCACGCGCGACGAATCTGGCGACCCATCTTCCCCTCCCCTCCTTCTTTCATCCCTCGCCTCAATAGTCGTAATCTGCTTGCTATCGAAAGAGTATCAAAATAGTAAATCTATCGTAAGGCGCAGTGTCGTTGTGTTAATCTCGTTGTTGACGTCGTTGTTTGTCTATGGAATTGACCATGTTGAAGTAACCTTTCGAAAGAAGTGTCGTGAGTTCGCAACAATTGTGTATAAAGTGCTTCAGATTCAAGATGTATAAAGTGAATCGTAATTTATAGACATTGAAGTGAAACCGAAAGGAGAACGAACACTCTCATGGTGGTGAGTTTCGGCATTTCATCCGAATTTCTTTCCCTATGTTAAATTTCATTCCTATCCTGTAATCCTTCCCCTATTCCGTATTTCATCCCCCCGTGTCCCGGCGATTCGCGTCAGGCACAGTGTCTTTTCCGTTCAATGAATATAAATACTATATCACTCAAATCTTTTCCCAGTGTTAGTTTATTTGAATAAAAAACATTCATAAGATAATCATAATGTATATCTTGTTAGGGGATCGCGGCGGTAGGAGACAAAAGAAACACGCAAAATTAACAAAGTTTTTATTTGATCACAAAAGTCACTGGACACCAAATTTACTGGAGTGATATTCTTTAATTCACGATAACTTCGCAATAGTCAGTAGTTTGTTGAACTTTTTATTCGTTGGTTGTGTATGTTCACTGGGAGCGCCCTTTCGCTTTGCTGTCGCTGTTTTTATGGTCTCTCGTGGCTGTCAAAAACAAAACTGTTTTCAGCGCAATGCCGAATATTTTTAAAAAGCGTTGTTCTCGAATAGTTCTTAATTCTACTGGAATGTTCGGAAGACTTCGATAATGTGTGGTTCCTATCCTTTAAGAATCTTGTGAAAATATTTAATTAAAAAATGTCACTAATTTCTGAAGGGCTTTTGACGAGTATGAGTCATAGTAGTTGTTGTGTACGCTGTCTCATGTACACACAGAAAGATTAAATATTGAAGGTAATATTTATAAGATGCAATGCTAATACAGAGGTCGAAGCCAAATGCTATGGATCGGCTCAGGAGCGACAGAAGTGTGACGTAGCTGCCTACGCACGAACGGAAAAACTCGAGATTCAATTACGACGTAGTTTATCGAGATGCCTCAAGATTTGATTGATTTTTTTTTTCAAATGTAATAAATGGACGGGATAAACGAGACTCCCAGAATCGGGAATCAATGTAATAGTTCCCAATTATTCAGGGAACCTTTCTCTCGCTCCAGTGATCCGGAATATCGCTCACTTCCCCTTATCATCCCTTCGCGTGGCGAGGGGGAGGAGCGGGAGGTGGCGACTAATGAAACAGTTGTACTAATAATAATGACGTCATTTTCTTGCGGAGGCTTTGGTCTGTGGGCGATGGCAATCGAGATATAACCTTACTGTTTTCTTTTGTTAATTAATCTCATTTTATTTATTGAAGGTTTTATTTCTGGCTGATTAAAAAAATAACGATTCTTCAAAAAGCACTGAGAATAGTATTAAAAAGAAATCAATACACAAGAATTGAGTGATGTTAGAATGACTATACATAGTTAAATTCAGACAAATTATTAATTTTAATATACTACTGTTTAAATGTAAAATTATTAACGGAAAGTGTATCTACTTTTGAATTAATGGGAAAATTGAAATAAAAATAAAGAATGAACATTACCACTACATAAAAAGAAAACATGATATTAAACTAAATATAAAGAAAAAAAGCCGGAAACTACATAATATTAAACAAACCTAAAGGATGCAAAATATGTTAAATATGAACTGAATTGAAAAACATAGTTTTTTTCCACTATATATTTTATTTTAATTTTATAACGTTTTCGAGATCACTTTCATTATTATCAATAACATATTTCCAACTAAATTAATAATAATTACAGACAGTATTTATGGGGATTGGGTGTGTGTAATGGTGCTGGGTGTTGGGGGCGGAGATAGAATGGATAGGAGTGGGGAGGAGAAAAAAAATATAAAAACTTTTAAGTTATTGATATAAAGTATTACAATTTCTGAGATTTTTTTTTCTTTTACATTCTGGTTGATGTGACTTTGCCGTTGCGTTACGCAGTTTTACGCCACCACGTGTGGTCACTAACCAGTAATCAGCTGGAGTAATCTACCCTCCTCATGGAGATGAGATTATCACTGATCACTGTATGCAGATGTAAGAGAGATGCTGTATTAAATTAATATGGGAGAGTAATGAGACCTTTCGTACTTACTGTTATCATAAAATTTCTAATTAAGTAAATTTCGGGCTACAATACTAAAATACTAAGCAACGAAATCGTGGTTCACTTGACCGGAGCGGGCAACGGAATGAAGTTTGATCTGCGCTTGATGGTGGTCCGGAGTTGCTGTTCTGCTTAATTGTAGCGTTTATCTACAATATTCTGTAATTTTCACCCTATGGGCGTTGAACCAAAGTCCGCCGAAGAAATTGCAAAATTATATAACTGCGTTCCACTCCAAACTCGGTTAGCTTTCCACCGCATACATTATATCCACGTAACAGTTGTGAAATGTAATTCAATAAACAATATACAGCTTGTTTTAAGTACTCCGCTATTGTGTGAATATCTCTTTCTTCATTCAAGCCATTAAACCAACATGAACCCCGAAACGTAAATATCAACTCGAATGATAAGGTAACATTTCATTCACAAATGCGATCCTACATATCTTAAACATGAATGAATACTGTGGTGCTTAAGTTGAATGCAATAACTTTATTTTATATAATTTATATTCATCAATTAGAAAAGACATACAGAAAAAATCAAATTAACGAAAAAATATTTAAATACCGCCGGGACTCGAACCACGGACCTCCGATTCTAACCGGGAATGGCGCGTTATCCAATTTCGCCACGGCACTCTGGTAAGTTAACGAAAATTTTTCAACCTTATATTATGTAGTCTCTTTTAAAGCAATCCACTTTTTATAATGCAATAGTCACGAATACCTTCGCGTATCTACCGCTAGAGGACGCCAGAAATTAATTAATTACATTTTAATTTTTGGAAACATTTGATACAACACAATTTATTTAATAATTCACAGAACTTTGTTCTGAAATTGCAACTTCACAATAATAATGTGTTTCCTTTAATATATTTATTTTATATATTTTTCTCTTCGAAATCACTATGATGTCAAAAATTACAAAATACTCCACTCCACTTCACTATCCCATAGAAATGTCCCGGAGAGTACAATATATTTGTTTCATGTTAGACATTCGTCTTTCCAACCATTATTTCTATCTTCCTCTTCTTCTTCCTTAGCCTACATCTCATAACTGGTAGACATAGGCCTCTTCCATACAATTCCATCCTTCCTTGTTATTTCTTTTCCCTCACAGCGGCTATATTTGAGGTCTTCCGTTTCTTTTTTATTTTCCCAAGGTCTCCATTTCAGAACTCTTTTACCTTCGCTACACGATCCGTGATATCCACTACTCTAGTTCTGCGCCTAATTTCATGATTTATAATTTTTAGACTTATGCCAAGCATGGACCTCTCTATGGATCGTTATGTTATTTTTTGAAGAGTTTCTATTTCTATGAGTTATAATAATAATAAGCATAAAAAACCACATTTTGTTTAGAGACGATTTTTAAAGAATTTGTTCGCCAGTTATCGCAATAGAAAAGACACGTCATTTTTAAATCTTTCGTGTTTTGATCAGAAGCCAAGGCAATAAAATGAAACTCAGTACTATCATTTATGATTATTGAAATAAATTTGATACTTCTTTAATTGAATCCCATTCCCTCCCTCTCCCCACCCCTCCCATTTTATGCATTATCATAATTTAAATCTTTGAAATATTTATTATTTATCACATATTCTTTATCATTGTTTTTATTTAGTTTTTTTTACCAGCATCGAGGAAACTTCACTGGTAAAAATATTTTTTTTGATATTATATTAAAAAATTAAATTGTACTGTATGTTTCCCAAAAATAAAAAAAATAAATAAATAAAGACATACCATGATTTAATTTAACTTGTTGTAAGGATTCTTCCAATGTGAGGAATTTTTTTGATTGGAGTGTTATAGATTTTAGGTGCCAGGAAACTATTATGTAATTTTTTTTAAATAAAACAGATCTTTACGAACCGTATATTTCACTGAGAAGCATATCTCGATGTCTCGCTGAAGTCATATCCAGCATCTAAATATATGACGGGGTTCTATTGATAAGGATTTTGTCTTGTCAAATCTGATGAACTGACAGAGATTTCCTTTGGATGCATGTTCGCAGATTGCCGATATATCGTTTTTAATTACTCCAATACATTCCTTCAATCGTGTCGCGATATTGCGTTTGGTTTATCCTATGTAGAACGCTCCACAACCGCATGGAACTCTGTATACACCTCGAGACCCAAAAGGTGTGCTATCCTTCACACTACATAATATACGTGAGGTCGAAATATGGGGGGGTGAAAATTGTTTTGTCGCAGAAAAGCCCGAAAATGTAATACATATTGCATACTGGCGACCTCTATCGTAGAAGAAGAGGACACTCCACAACAAAGTGCATATAATTTACGACCTCGGAAGAAATAATCAGTTCGGCCTACACCTCCGCCGTGATAGGATACTCTCCTGATGACGTTGGATAAGACTTCAGCGAAACGCCGAGATATGTTTATCAGTTATGGTTTGTATAAAATATGTTTTTTTTAACACGTAAATATGTCCAATGACCGTAAAAATAACCTTAACTCTTTAATATGTAGTTGTCCGTAGTTATTTATTGATCTATGTATCATTAATTTATTTATCTTTTGAATATTCTTGTTGCGTGAGATATATATACACTTTTGATATGCACACCTGCTCTCGGAGAGGAATATAATCTACTATACTCAATGTACCCACTTTCGTTCCACGAACCTACAGCCCTGCTCTAAGCGACCACAAATGTATATTCATATAACCAAGTATTCCTATTTCCCAAAGGTATAATTGAGTTCATAATTTTATGTAACATAGCGGATGAGGCCAACATCCTCAAAGGTACAAGTTCCCAGAATTTCAGTTCAAATAGTCTCAGATGTACTGCCGTCAGATCAAAGCACATACCAAACGGTTCATTTTGACTAAAGAAAAACGATACAAAGACTCTTTTATGCGTGTTCTTGCAACGGATAAACAATTCTTAATATGTTTACTCTGCGAGTTAAGTATGTTTATCTCCCGAGAATAGCCATCGGACTTGGCGCATTGTGAGGGGCCGTGATTGTTGACTTTGGTATTCCAATGAAATGAATACAGCTGTTATACGACTCGATAAAGAAAGTGGGTGGGCAAAGACGTAAAGAAGAAGAAGAAAAAAATCTATTTAAGATAAATTATAGAAGTTTAGCAGAGACCAAGCCATGAAGTAGCTTGTTGGTCTTGTGGTTAGGACTCTCGCCTCGTGATCTTGAAGGTTGCAAGTTCGAACCTCACTCCAGACCAGCAATATTCTCATAGCACAAGCGTTTAGCTTAGTTTAAAAATAGTAAGAATATTGATGTGACACACATTTAAAAAAAAACATGAGAAATGTGAGTGGAAGTCTTTTTATACGATGGCCCAGAGCTAACAATCTGTGTGAGCTGGTTTGAGTGTTCACTTTATATGATGCAACGTTCACCAATTCCATCGTAAGAATATCCACATATTATCAAAATATAAAATATAAAGTAAAAAGCAAGTATATAGTAATATCAGAAGCTAAAAGAAAGCATTATATAAAAAATATATATGAAGTAGAAAGCAATAGCACAAGCTTGGAAAAAATAATATAATAAAAAATATACATAACGTTTAGTTATGTAACCCTATCAAAAACTGAAACACAATCCATTTATTTAAGTCCAATCTGACGAATTCTAGTAATCTTTTAATACACCTCTTAAAATGGGTTTGAATATTGTAAAGTTGGTGGCAAAAACGTCAAACTACTCGTATTTGTTTGCTAGTCTAGGAAGCCTTTGCAGAGGAGAATTAAAAACGTAATTGTTGACTGTAGTTTTCAAGGCAAAACCTGCATGACTTCTAGTTACGCTAGATAGATAGATAGATTTATTTCACATTCATAGGTGACAACATTTATAGTGTTTATAAAAATATATATCCCTGTTTCACTGTTTCTGAGGGTCTTGGCAGCAAAGTTAACATTACATTAATTTAACTCCCTGCCTGCTACACTTTTATTTTATGTTACCTTTTTATAGTGGAGGACAGTCCTTTATTAATTTGTGTAAAAAGCGAAAGTCCGTCACTATTCTAGTCTCTAGTTTATCGAGTAAGCAATCTAATATATTATATCGCGGTAACATTCGCTTTTTTGTGGAGAAAACTATACTATACGACAGACATTTTTCTTATGGTGTCGTTTCATCACGGAAAAGCGATCCGTTGTTAAATCTCTGCTTCGAATGTTACGGAGATAAATCTCCCGCAGTTGCGAGGGTGGAGGCTGTATGCACGCTTAGATTTCGCAGGCATTTACCTGAAGCCTGGCAGATGGAACGCACGCCTTGTCGGAGTGCGGCATCTCGCTAAATGTGAAAAAATCTCATTCACAGAGCTCCCGCGGGGGGGACGCTCAGGCAGCATCCGTCTCCCGCTCATATCCTTTGTCGCGCCGCCCCAATTACCTCCTTACCTCGCGTCACGGCGTGTCGACACGCGATCTGGCGTGACGCCGAGCGATTCCGCCCTCCACGTGCTCCGCTTTGTTGCCGTTCTTTAACCGATCCCCCACCCTCCGCCCCTTCAGGGAGGCTTCGGCTCGCCAGGGTGCACCTGCCCAGAGGGGACCAAGTCGGGAAACTTCTGGATACTTTCTGGACATGATTTTTAAGGCAATGTTTGAAAGGGGTGTTTTGTAATGTCCCGAGAGACTTTTTTTAGAACAATGTTTGAAAACGATTAAATCGTGTAAAATGATTTTTTAGATAATGTTTCAAAGGGGTGTCTTGTAATGTCCTGAGAGACTTTTTTTAGAACGATGTTTGAAAACGATTAAATCGTGTAAAATGATTTTTAAGGCAATGTTTGAAAGGGGTGTCTTGTAATGTCCTGAGAGACTTTTTTTAGAACGATGTTTGAAAACGATTAAATCGTTTAAAATGATTTTTAAGGCAATGTTTGAAAGGGGTGTCTTGTAATGTCCTGAGAGATTTTTTCAGAACAATGTTTGAAAATGATCAAATCTTGTAAAATGATTAAGGCAATGTTTGAAAGGGGTGTCTTGTAATGTCCTGAGAGATTTTTTTCAGAACAATTTTGAAAACGATTAAATGGTGTAAAATGATTTTTAAGGCAATGTTTGAAAGGGGTGTCTTGTAATGTCCTGAGAGACTTTTTCTCGAACGATGTTTGAAAACGATTTCACGC
>JADDOH010008826.1:0-25875 GCA_016648135.1 Agrypnia vestita
TAATTATCGTTCACATACTGGAGAGAAATCATTTTCTTGTTCTCGATGTGATTATACCTGTACCCGAAAACATCATTTAAAAAGACACATGCTTACACATTCTGGAGAGAAACCATTCTCTTGTCCTCAATGTGATTATGCCTGTTCCAAAAAAAGTCATTTAAAAAGACACATGCTAAAACATTCTGGAGAAAAACCATTTTCTTGTTCGCAATGTGATTATGTCTGTTCCCAAAAACATCGTTTAAAATCCCACATGCTTACACATTCTGGAGAAAAACCACTTTCTTGTAATCAATGTGATTATACCTGTTACCTTAAACATAATTTAAAAACCCACATGCTTAAACATTCTGCAGAGAAACCATTTATTTGTTCTCAATGTAATTATGCCTGTTCCTATAAACATAGTTTAAAATGCCACATGCGTACGCATTCTGGAGAAAAACCGTTTTCTTGTTCTCAATGTAATTTTGCTTGTTCCCAAAAACATAATTTAAAAAGACACATGCTTAAACATTCTGCAGAGAAAATATATTCTTGTTCTCATTGTGATTATACCTGTTCCCTTAAACGTAATTTAAAAAGTCGCATGCTTACACATTCTTAAGAGAAACCATTTTCTTGTCCTCAATGTGATTATGCCTTTTCCAAAAAACGTCATTT
Source organism: Agrypnia vestita (assembly GCA_016648135.1). NCBI lineage: Eukaryota > Metazoa > Arthropoda > Insecta > Trichoptera > Phryganeidae > Agrypnia > Agrypnia vestita. The sequence continues at coordinate 667 of JADDOH010008826.1, forward strand.
AAAAAGTCACTTGTTTTCACATTTTGGAGAGAAACCATTTTCCTGTTCTCAATGTATTTGTGCCTGTTCCCGTAAACATAGTTCAATAACCACATGCTTACGTATTCCGGAGACAAGCCATCTTCTTGTTCTCAATATAATTATGCCTGTTCCCAAAAACATCATTTAAAAGTCACATGCGAACACATCCTGGAGAGAAACCACTATCTCGTTCTCAATGTAGTTATGTCTGTTCCCATAAATATAGTTTAAAATTCCACATCCTTACACATTCTGGAGGGAAACCATTTTCTTTTTTTCAATATAATTATGCCTGTCCCCAAAAACATAGTTTAAAATGCCACATGCATACACATTATTGAGAGAAAACATTTTCTTGTTCTCAATGTGGTTATCCCTGTTCCCGAAAACATTATATGAAAAGCCACATGCTTACACATTCTGAAGGGAAACCATTTTATTATACTCAATTTGATTATATCTGTTCCCTAAAAAGAGGTTGAAATTCATCTTCTTGTACACTTTTCTGTGAAACCTTTTTGATGCCATCAATGAAATTATGTTTGTTATTATAAATTGAGTTTAAAAACCCACATGCTTACAAAAACCTTTCTCTTGTTCTCAATGCAATAAGTATGCTGCTTTACTAAATGACTTTTAAATAGATACGAGCTAGTACACTCTGAATCGAAACCTTTTTGATGTCCTAAATGTACATATTAATAATAAGACTAAATCGAATTTAAAAAGTCACTATCTGACGCACTTAGGATATAAACCTTTCTCATGCTCTCAGTGCTACTACTTTTGCTCCTAGAAAACACACATAGAGAGACATCTTCTTTCGTTTATTGGAGAAAAATCTTTCTCTTGCTCTCAATGTAATTACACTTGTTCTCAGAAATATTCATTGAAGATTCACGGAAAAAGACTCACTGCTTAGACATTCTGGATGAAAAAGAATTCTTCCCCCTGATCTGGATTTAATTCCTGAATCTGCAGGAAATCTCCCAACATATGTTTTCTTTGTATAATTAATATTTCCAGATTTATATGAGACGTCCTATTTAGTGCGAGTTATAAGGACTCCTGGGGTTTTTCTATGTAAATAACCAAAATTACCAGAACAAGAAATCTCAAAAATTCACGGAATATGAACTGCACCCAAATGACTATACCGGGGGATAGAATTACGAATGAGGAGATTCTGAAGAGAGTGCGATGAAAGAGGTCTACGAGAGACAATAGAGAACACAGTCCAAGAGCATGCTCGGACATCCCATCCCAATTATAATAATTTCGTTGTCTATCCGTCCGTCGTAACTTCGTGTAACGACCGTAACTACTTTATGGTATATGAACTTTTTTTTTACCTTATTTTATAAATACAGAAATACTTATTCTTCAGGAACCGACCTGTGAAAGTACCGTAATTTTTCACGGGTTACAACTAGTGTATTAATCATTTTGTCATGTACTAACGAGTATGTACGTTACGAAATTACAACACCAAGTATAGATTCTCTTGTGATGACTTCTGGGGTTGATGTGAAAATGCCAAAAATAACAGAACTCAACGATTTATGTAAAATCAAATCATTTATTCAAAAAATGATTAATGGAGTTATGCTGAATGTTAGAAGTGATATCCAAAGATCTTTGGTATGCATTCTATCATAGTTAGTGTGGACACCCTACTTTTACAATTTCTTGTAGACACAAAATTATTCGTGAAGACATATTGTCATCCGCATTTGCACAAATACCCAACTGGCGAAAAAAGGTCATAATTTATTTATTGCTCATTAAACTCTATTTTTTTCATTCCTTAATTTACGTGAACATAAATAATTTCTTTTTGTATATATTATTTTTAATTTTGCTATAACTTTGGTAATAAAATCTGTCTACAAATATATCCATACATATGTTTCTTTGCATATCGTCGCCGTATATATAATTAAGCCTATGTGCCGTTTAATACATTTTCAGATGAATGAATCAATTTGTCAATTTTTCATATAAATAATAGAGATATACTAAAAAAAACATGGCCGTTCATCTGGCAAGTCTGCCTAGTAATTATTTAAAATATTTTTTATAAATCTAGTCTGTGCAATTATTTTTTAAAACGGTTTCATTCATTTATCTCAGAATGTACTAAAGCGGCACATAGGCTTAATTATATATACAGCGATGATATATTCTTTTTACTTTTTCTATTTCTTTGTATTCAATAATATCCACTGTCGATGTTTTATATTTATATCCTCAATGAATTGATTAATTTTATAGTAGTGTAGTTTTTTGTTTTATTTTCCTACTATAAATAAATAAAATATTGGTTGTGTTGTAAATATTATTATCTTGTGTTCTCTAGCAAATTGAAATCAGTCGATTTATATAAATTGTTATTAAGTTTTAAATATACTTTTTAATAAAGTTGAAAAAGCAATTTTATTAATTTTTGCTCAATAAGTTTAGCTTTCACTCACTTTTAAACACGAAAGGTCCCTTTCACTCTTAAAACATTTGTTTAAAAAAAAAGGCCATCAAAATATTTTGTGATTATCCCGAAACACTTTTTAAACTCTCTTACAATAGAGTCTTTAGTATGTACACTTAACCCTAGAATCCTACACTGTTTTGCCCAACCGATTTTCCTACAAGGGGTGCCTGAGCACCCCAGACTTTGAGAGTTGATATTTTTTTAATGAATCAATTTAAAAAAAGTATTTCTTTATTAGAAGTAGGACTGTGAACTAAGGATCAAAAATCAAAATAAATATACTTATTATTAATTAGTTGTAGCACTTTTATTTGATGTTCTAAACAAATCGGAGTTTTGCACTTCTTACATTGAGTTTTGCTCTTCCGATCTATATTCCTGGGACAGAATCCACAACGCATTTGGGTGTGATGCTGAAGAATCAATCTTTCATTTGGCATAGGTTTTTAAAGGTACCACAAATAATTTATTTTATATCCCTCCTCAAAGTTAGCTTTTGCAGGCGTTCTTCCAAATAATGACTCACGAGTTGATGTCCCAATTTTTTTTAAAAGTTCTTCTGAATTTTATTTCTGATTTATCTGTTGCCTTTGAACATTTGTAGAGAACCCAAGAGTTAATGCCAAAATCATTCAAAAGTCCATAAAAATGCACATCGGCCACCATCGCGATTTTCTTTGGACGGAGTATTTTTTTGCCATTGCATCGAAAACGTCGATGCCATAGGCCATCTGGTTGTATCATAGGGTGAGATCAATGCTGCTCTCCCCTCCTGCAGCGCTAGAGAAAGTCGAAGGATAGCCGGGTTCGTTGAGGATATTCAATCCAAAACCAGCTATGAACTCCTCAACGGCTACTCTCCGTTCGTAACTCCCCGGTGATGTGGAATTATCATGCCACAGAGGAGAGCGAGCATTAAAGTCACCCCCAATTATCACATGCTTCCCTTTCAGACTGTCCAGAGTACGGGAGAGTCCCAGGATGTGGGGACCCACCGGGTCGCCATACTTGAAGTAGACCGAGATGAAGTATATCTCGGTCCCCTCCAGCATAACAGATACACACACCCGATGCCTATCAGAGAGGTGTGACAGGCACAGCGGTTTTAGCCGACAAGTGTCGACCATAACACCTGCACCCGGCGACACTCCCTCCTCAACCATCAAGAGTGGTGCCTCAATCCCGGGCGATCTGTTCTTCCAAGTGTATTGCTCCTGCATTAGTGCAATCGAGAGATCTAAGTCTTGAATCACACGCTGCATCTCAAGAGATGCAGCGCGCGATCTTCCGACATTAACCTGGCCGATCCTTATGCCTCTCCTAGCCATAATTGGTTGTTTTAACAGCCAATTCCACCGCCGCCTTGTATGCTGGGCATACTGCACTTCCTGTTGAATGGTCGGCACTCTTTTTGAATTTTGTACACGTAGCACACCGTTCCGGTTTGGCCTTGTTAGGGCATTGCTCAGTATTATGTCCCTCTTCCGCGCAGTGTCGACATGTTTCTTTTGCCTGATTACAGAATTTACTGAGATGGCCGTAAAGGTGGCACTTAAAACAACGAGTTGCGCCAATATAATCCCTGGTGCGGCACGCCTGCCATCCTAGGAAGCACATACCCGCCTCCAATAAAATGCGTCGTACTTCTGGAAGCACGCAGAAAATACTATTAACTGTTGATCCATCTCTCTTACCAAACATGGAGACGCGTCTAGTTGTGTTAATAAATTCTTCTTTCGTAATTGTTATTTTTCCTTGTACGTTCGATGTATAAATATCTTCAATAATATCTTTTTCCTCATTGGTCCGCGGAACATCATAGATTACTATTCTTGGTAATTTTCCTCTGGGCTCTACCAGCTTCAAGCCTTTAGTTTCCAGCCTGTCCTTTGCTGCTTTAACAGCTTCTAATCCGTTGCGATTGGACGTCTCCAGAAGCACTCCAGCGCCACGTATTCTTCTGACTCTGACTGGTTGGAAGCCGTCATCAGCCGGTTTTAATATCTCCATCATTTTCTGCTTCGTTTTATCAGCGGTCTCTCCCTCAGGATTTTGTGGATAAATGAGGACCGCAGGAGGTGGAGGACCCACCTCTCTTTGCTCCCCATTTATTCTGACAGTGCTCGTACTTTTGGCTGCTTCTGCGTAAGATACCGTTCTAACCGTAGGCACATCTGGGTGAACTACAGTGGATCTCGCCAGAAGATTCTCTAACACAGCCTTCAACTCACCAACAGTGTCGTATAATGCCTCCTTTTCCCTCCTACATTCTTGTAGGGCTCCTTTTAGACGGGAATTCTCTGAAGTTTGCTCACAGATTAAGGCCAGCACATCCATGTGACAAGCCGACATGCGTGCCTTTTGGTCTAAGTTTAAGCGTGACTTTTCCTCTCTCGTGATCCCATCGATGACATTGAACACTTCCCTAACCTTATAGAAAACCTGTGCATCCTCTCGATTTGGCGACTCTGGATTAAAGGGAATCGGAGCCATGGACACTAGTTCTTCTCGATCACGATTTTGACCTTTTCCTTTGTCGGCCGTATCTATGGACGGTGATATGTCGGGACAGGAGACAGTTCGTTCTCCTCTCCCCCGGACAGCTGAGTCCAGAATCGTCATGACCATCCTGACTTTTTCTGGTGTTAACCCCTCCTCGTGAGATTCCAAAAAATCCGATATGGATTTTCCGGAATTTTCCGGCGTTTTCTGCAGATTGATGAACTGACAAAAATCGCCGATTGGAGATGGGTCCCCACTAAACATAATCCCGCTGATATTGGGACACGGGACGGCGAACTCCCAGATTTGGCCGCTGATGGTATGTGGTTCAGCGGCCCTGACTTTCTACACCGGGGAGAGTCGGCGTGGCCGCAAGAGAGCCGCCGGCGGCAACCAGATAACACAGTACTGGAAAAAAGGGCAGATGTTGTTTTGGTAACCAGAAGAACGCCCACGGGGGGAGCATTGCCCGATATAAAGCGCTTCTCATCATGGACGAAATTGGTGCGCACCGCGGCATGGATAAGGCGCTTCATTTGGAATTGCCGCCGCCGCGCTGAAGAGCGGCCCGGCCGAGATGTCACCTGCGACGAAAGAATAGCAGCCGAGCGCGCATGGATATTGCATTCTCAGGCGGAGGCGTTCGGCACAGAAATAAAAATTTTGCACCGCGGTGGAGCCGTCCCAAGGACCAGCCGGCTGTATCCACTGACGCCGCGCCTGGATGAATATGGAGTTATACGGATGGGCTCGCGGCTCGAGCAAACCGCGGTGCATTAAATACATACATGAAAATCTTATATATTTGAATTGATTTTATATGAATATTTGTTTGAATTAATAAGGAATTTGTGTTTTATTTATTTAAGTTTAACGAGCAAGTACTCGATACATTATTATCATTATCAAAAAAAATTGAAAAAATAGAACGTGGACAAATGTAACTAGGGAGTTCTGGTGTTTGTTTTAAAATTAATGAAGTGACGGGTATAAAAGGAGAATTTTCCGAGGATTGGGTCTCTTTTTCACATCATCTTTCGCCGTGCCTACGTCTTGTATTTTTTTGATAAAGCAAGTCTTAATATAATCCTTCTTTGTAATCTGATCTATAGAATAAAAATTGTGTTTCAATTCTCTCGAACGAAGTTTAGAATTGGTGATTTTAATTTTTTTTAAAGCCAATCTCGGGAAGCGGAATGGTTAATCGAGAATTAAAGAAATATTTCGTAATTCAAGAACACATTCATATTTGTGAAGTTGTAATTTTTCAGAACAAAGTTCTGTGAAATATTTAATAACCAAATTAATTAATCAATTAGAAAGACATACAGAAAAATCTAATTCACGAAAAATATTAGGTTACTACTGGGTTCGAATCCCAGTAGTAACCTAATATTTTTCGTGAATTAGATTTTTCTGTATGTCTTTCTAATTGATTAATTAATTTGGTTATTAAATATTTCGTCTTGCCCGGATTTGGTCAGTAGGTACAGGGTGATTATATAAACAGTTAAACAATTAGTTGATAAACAGAGTTTATATAATCACCCGTTGACTACAACATCTGCAGTTGTCCAAACTAGTCGTGTATTCCTAAACTCATGAGTTGTCTTAGACAAGTGATATATTTATATATAACTGCCACAACTTGTTACTATCCATACATATGATTCTTCTTTCTCTATTGCTTTGTATTGAATAATACCACTGTCAACGTTTTATATTTATATCCTCAATGAATTGATTAATTTTATAGTAGTGTAGTATTTTGTTTTATTTTTCTAGTATTTTGTTCTCATTTCATTGTACGTTGCTCATCTCGGCACAGGTTGCTCCGAGTGAGGTGAGCGGCTCCTCTTCTTACTGGCATGTATTAAGATGAAGATACATAAATAAAATGTTGGTTGAACCTGTTATTATCTTGTATTCTGTCGTTAATTGAAAACTTTCAAATTAAATGAGATGTAAATAAGTTTTAAATATAATTTTTAATAAATTTGAAAAAGCAGTTTTATTAATTTTTGCTAAATGAGTTTAGCTTACAATCAATTTTATCTCGAAAGGTCCATTCACTCTTAAAGCATTTGCTTGAAAAGAAAGTCATCAAAATATTTTGTTATTCTCACGAAACACTGTTTAAATTCTCTTGCAACAGAGTCTTTAGTAGACTTAGGGGGTATTTCACCATCTCCTTGTAAATCCTGATTAGCTGATATATCCAACTTAATCGCATTAAAGTTTTAAAATCGATTTCACCACCACTGATTATCGCAAAAATATTGTAAATCTCATTTAAAATCGTCGCTAAAGCCAATCAGAGGGAAGTGCTCCGTTTATCCTACATTTAAAAATGACCGTCGCGCTTGCACTCGTTTTGGCAATTCAGCTGACACTTTATTGTTTTGAAAACTATTTATAATCGAAATAATAAGGCTATAACCGAAGATTTTATTTTATGTTGGGTTGGTACCTATCTAATCAAAATACTACAATTTATGTATGTTATAGATGTCTGACAGAGAGGAAACTGTATATTTTTTTTATTAAGGGAGAGTAGGTATGGAAATCTTTATGGGTGTACATAGAACTTACGACCTATCATCGTACGGTTGGCTTAAGTGATCACTTTACACATATGTATCGTTCGCCATTCCACCCATGATAGAATACCATGTCTGTTAATTTTTGGAAGTTGTATATATTTCAATTATACGCCACGTTTCACATGTGAGTTGCAAGGATCCTCACCGCGGCCAGCCACAGAGCTTTTTCCTTCCCCTTGAATGACCACAGATGTCGCTAAATGAGACATCTGTATTTGATTTTGGATATATACTTTATCTTGTCTAATGGAACTCATCTCTATACCTACTCTCGTCGTCGTTCTGGTCCCGTGAGGGGATCAGGGCACCCACGCCCTGGTCCCCTCACGGCCACCAGCTAGGGTCGGGGAGAACCACTGAGAAAGAAGTGGATTCGTCTTTCCTATGCAAGTCGGTATCCTAAGGTTAGAGCTAGGGCAGGAGCATTTATGCGAACAAAATTATTACACCATCCAGAGAAAACTTTAAGTGACGAAATTAAGAATTTTAAAAATATCATTAATATACCTATAGGCTTGTACGGAAATGCATAATTATTTCAATGAATTAATCTTTAGATTAATGTAGTAAAACAGATGTAATATAATTTTCTTACAAAAGATTCGTCAGTTAACCCGGGAGCAGTGTCACCCCCAGGAATTACACCGTTAGTGGCGCGAAGAGGGTTTCTCTCATGCAACATTAATTGCACATCATTTTGTTACCTTTTCTTTTATAGAATTATTTTTAACGTATTATAAATGAAACACTCTTTCGTCATAAATGTTAAAATTTACTACCAAATTTCGAAGAAAATTATTTAAAAATGATGTTTAAAAAAGGAAGAAATACATTTTTTTTTAAACAGTTATTTTTCATTAAAAATAAAAAGTAATTCAAATAACAAAAATATATATTTTTCCACTATTCATTGAGTTCTTCGTGGGTGTTACTTTCTAAACTTTTGGAACAAAAACATTTGTCATATTTGTTGCACAGTGGTTTTTCACACAAATTACATCCCTTTTTTGTTACAGATTTTTTTCTTCTAGGGCAGATTCGAGCATATTCCATGAAGATTTTGTTAATTATCTAGGGATCGACTAATGCCAATAGTTTTCCCCATTATCTGGCAAAGATCTGACGATAAAATATGAATGCTCATCCCCCTATGGTGTATGGTTTTATCAATTGAATACTGAATACCCAGCCTCCTTAAAAAATCGACGCACATGATTATTTTCAAAATTGCTAGCAAACATTATTTTTCCATTGATACTAGCCTTTTTAAAATGGTAATAGAATACGGTTTGAGGACAGCTATTACTCTTTCTGATTTATGAAACTTTAATCTCATCAACATCTATCAACAATTTGGTCAAATTAAAAACTGTCACCGAATTGCTTGATCGGTCGGTCACTGTTGCAATTAGGGTTGCCACCCGTACTTTATTATAAAGTATTGTACGTTATTTCGGGTAATTATACTTTATGAGAACAATAAAGTACGCGAAAATACTTTATTTCGCATAATTTGATTTTTCTGGGATTCATTTTACTTATAACATACAAAAAAAAGTTGATCGTAGAAATTTTTGCGTAAAACGGAACGAGAGAGTTACCGGAGTCGATGACGTTATCGATTGTTGCCGAATAGGTTCGATAATTGACAATATACCCCGTGGCGATCGCCACATAAACGCTCGTTTTTTAATGCAACCTAACCTCAAATGTCAATGTCATTGTAAAAATTTCTTGTTTGTTTTGCGTAAGGCGGATTCAGTGCAGTTAAAATACGATTTATTGGTTGTATAGAGTTTTTTCTGTGATGAATAGCAAATGGCGAGACGAAAGAGGCAAAGCGTCTCTGAATCTGATACAAATGAATAACTTATTTACTTAAACTTAAATAATATAGACTGCAAATATGCTGTGCAGTTGTTTAGTAGTGATAATTATTTATTAAAAGTTGCTAAAAGTAATGAAAAATATGTTTTTAAGCAAAATAATAAAGTAAAATATATCGTACTTTATTTTGACACAATGTACTTTTTTCCTGCCTTTAATAACCAATGTTCTTTATTTGCACAAAAAATGGTGGCAACCCTAGTTGCAATCGATAGAGTTAATAATATATTCTTCGTCCTGTCATGAAACGATAGTGCTGACTGTATCCTCTAAATTTACCATTTGTCGAAAGCTGAGAATCCGTACCAATCTAAAAAATGTAAAAATCAGAAAATCTTCAAATAATATATTGGGGAAAAAAAATATTTTATTAAAAATATTGTATGTAAGAATGCTGCATATATAAATTGATAGTTTTTGCGATAAATAAAAACTTATAAAAATATTTTTTTAAATTGCATCGGAAATAAATAATAACGTCGTTAGTGGTTCAATGAGGGAATCCCTCACGGATGCGAGGCGGGTGCAGATAGCTCTCCCTAGCACGATTGCTTAAGTACTAAATATTTCGGTTCTAGTCGCATTAACATCCCTGAGGAATGGTCAGAAGGTACAGTGGAGTGGAAGCAACAATTTTTACGCTTCCTTTATATGTCAGACACTTTGATGAGGGAAACCCTCATTACGCCACTGCTCCCGGGTTAAAATTATTAAATTAATAACTTTGAATATAACCTTAAAGTATGGGCTAATACTGAAGTGCAATATTTCAATGAATTTATCATCTGATTGTGTTGTAGAACAGATGGAATTTATTTTTCACAATGACAAAAGATTCTTCAGTTAAAGTTATGAAATTAAAAGCTTTGAAAATATACCAGAACCACCTTGCGTTAGTTGTCCCGTCTACAGTTGTACCAAAAATGAAATGTATCAACTTCACTAGATCTTCAATCAGAAGTGGTTTGTTAATAATTATGCTAGTTGAATGGTCTGAGACCAATCTTTAAAATGATGTTAACATAAATTTACGAGAAAAACTTTATAACAGTCACTGCCGGGGCGGATGGATGCATGGTAATATGCCGCCACACAGATGTTACATCCTCGGTATTTTCTATGATTATGTGGAATTCATCCGCGCTGTGCTATATGGTACGGGAAACAAAAGACATAGCTGCGTAAAAAATACCAAGGATTAACTCATACAACACCTGATAGCATGTTTCACAACAGACATAACATATAAAATAACATTCTCAACATTTTGTTTTAGAGAAAACTTGAAGCGAGAAATATATTACATACTTGGTATGTTTCTACATATTAATTGAAACAATGGGTCTGTGAAAAGGGGACTTTAAATTTTCCAAGTTTTATAAATTTTTAAATAGATGAGATCACAAAACACGACTTCAGCTAGAATATAATTTCTTGGCACAGGGACTAATCTTCTTATTACAAGGTGTCACCTGTGATAACACAATGTTGACGGCAGCAAATATTCGCGTAGATACTTCGTGCAGCATCACGTTCATGACCATTTCTTTGGTCTAAAGATCCACGAGGTAGCATCACCAAGTCCGGGATGGTTTTACAAACAATGACACAGATTTTACTCCATGTAGGTAGTCCAAGGCTCACGAACACTCTTCATCCACCCCGCAGGCGGTGAGGGAGCTTGGACGACTGCTCCCCAGTTCTCTCCATCTGCAGTCAGCTGGCTTCCCAAGAAACGACACCGCATCTAGCGCTCCATTCAGGCCGCCATGTTGTGGTCTTTGCCGTCGTCAGCGCATAATCCAAGAAAAAACCGCCCCTCGTCCGAGAGTAGGGACACGAAAAAAGTATCGATACTTTGCAGTATCGAGTACTTTTGTACTTTTTGGCAAGTATCGATATCTTTTCTTGGTCAGTTTTTGGCGATTTTTTTTGGTTACCTTTTTCATTGTTTTCTTGACGATCTTCTTTATATATATATATACTATATATATATCTATATATATATATAATATATAGATATTTTCCTATGATATTATGATATTTTCCCGATGTACTCGATACTTTTGTTTCGATACTTTTACGAGTACGATACTTTTTTTCCGATACTACTCATGAGTACAGTATCGATACTTTCTATTCGATATCGTGTCCCTATCCGAGAGGCGACTTTGACGGCGGCTGTCGCGGCGGGGGGATCAGAAAGAATCTCGTAGAAAGCCACCGTACCACGAAACCACGCAGACGCGGTGTATGTTTCCCGCGGACGAGAGCAGGGTGGACAGACGTAAAAAAAATAAACATTTATTTAGGACAGGCGTCCCAAATAAATATTTCACACACCCTTCGTTCGCCAGAAATTTTTAGCGAAAGTGAAAAATGTCTGAGATACCTAGATGGTTCAATTAAATGAGATAACTTGCCCCCGTCGAGACCAATGCACAACGCACAGTGAAGCTCCAGGAGCACAATCACAATTTTTGGTTTTCACAAGCACTTGGGTTTTGGGTGTTCATAAGGCTTATCACCTGTAGTACGACTGGCTTATGTGATCACTTTAAACAATGAACCGTTCACCAATTGATATGATATGCCCATGATAGCCCACCACAGCTATCAAATTTTGGGAAGTTGTATATATATATGTTTAACTTGCACACCTTGTTCCGTATATGAAATGTATTTTTACGACCGCCACCCGCAGTCCAGAACCTTGTCATTCCCATAATCCAATATAGATGTCGCTTAAACGTACACAAAATATCCTTTTATAGAACTTTAAAATATTTTTTGTCAGTTTTAAATATTTGAACCGCCATGTCGTCATTTTTTCTGACCGGTCTGTCAAAACTAGCTGTGTTTACCGAATTATACCGTCACGGGTCGTGGCTGCGGGAGGATATTTTCCTGTTGATACCAAATATTAGGTCCTTACATAAGAAATTGCCGTTTTGCCGTACTGGCAAATTTGATCTCAAATATCTTCTCTTTGGTTAGGAATTCCAAATCCAAATTTATACAGCTATTTACTCATGTATTTGTGTTTTGAAAATTATAATTCATTTGTTTATTCCTCAATTGTTTTTTTCTTTGCGTCACTCAGTTTACAAAATGAAAAACTTGAAATATCGCGTTATTTACGAGTACGAGTTCCACCGTGGCACCAGTGCTGCAGAAACGGCTCGAAGGATTAATGATGTGTATGGCGACGGTGCCGCAAAAGAAAACACAGTGCGTTTTTGGTTCCAACGTTTTCGTTCTGGAAATTTCGACCTGCAGAACAAGCCCCGTGGACGGCCGGAGACCAAAGTTGATCCACTTGAAGCAAATTGGTAAGGTGAAAAAGCTTTAAAGGTGGGTACCTCACGAATTAAGTGAAGCAAATCAACAAACGCGCGTTGACTGCTGCGTTGCATTACTCAACCGGCACAATAATGAAGGGATTTTAAATCGAATCATTACCTGTGATGAAAAGTGGATCCTGTACGATAATCGGAAGCGCTCATCGCAATGGCTGAACCCTGCCGAACCAGCCAAACCATGCCCCAAGCGAAAATTGACTCCAAAAAAGTTACTTGTGAGCGTTTGGTGGACTAGTGCTGGTGGCGTTCACTACAGCTTTCTTAAATCTGGCCAGACGATTACGGCAGATGTCTATTGTCAGCAGCTGCAAACCATGATGGAAAAGCTAGCTGCTAAACAACCGAAGCTGGTTAATCGCTCTAGGCCACTGCTGCTTCATGATAACGCTAGACCACACACTGCACAACAGACGGCTACCAAATTAGAGGAGCTTCAATTGGAATGTCTAAGACATCCACCGTACTCTCCGGACCTTGCCCCAACAGATTACTATTTTTTTCGAAATTTGGATAACTTCTTGCAAAGGAAAAAATTCAACTCCGATGGGGCAGTCCAAACCGCCTTCAAAGATTTTATTGATTCCCGTCCGAATGGTTTTTTTAGTAAAGGGATCGATGAACTACCTATGAGATGGCAAAAGTGCATAGATAGCAATGGTACATACTTTGATTAAATAAATATATAATAATAAAAAAAATCGGCTTTATGTTCCTCCCATACCAAACGCCAATTTCATATGTAAGGACCTAATATTAAGAATAATATGATCTAACTTAGTAGGGGGTGGGGTCTGAGGTGATATAAAATCCCTGCGTGATATACCGGCCGGGAGATCTCAGATCTACGTATGCCAGCGGTTACGCCCTCCCCTAGGTATAATCAAAACGTCAGGTGACTGACAGGGACGCTGATATCTCGAGGCGGGTGAAGGGATATAAAAAAATAAAATCAAAACAATTTTACAAGTTCCTATATTGAGCAAAGTGGCAATTTATATGAAAGAAGAATATTAATTGTACAAAGATCCTTAGCCTAAGAAAGATAATATTCAACATGGGTGGTGCAAAAAAGGTGGAATAACAGTGAACGTAACCTAAAGTTCGCAAGGAAGTGCACAGATCTGTGTCGGGAAGCAATTGGGGTAGAATCGGTGAGCGAAGTAAACGAAAAAAACAACAATGTCTTTGGCGGTGAAAACCTGTTACGGAGAGCCCGGCGGTTGTCTTCCTTTTCGTGCTTCTCCGGGTGCGCTGCGTCGTCGTGGTCCTCCTCTGGCTATGTAGGTTTCGTCAGTGGCTGCGGCGTCGGCGTCGTTCTCGTACATTCGGCGGTGCACTCAGACGTCGGTTCCTCGTCAAAGGGTACACTGGGCGTCGCGGTGGTCTGACTCGACACTTGAGTCGCGTTCTAGTTCGGACGTCGCGGTGCTGGCGCGGCGGATACTGCTGCCCAGCCTCGTTTCCTTCGAGAGCTACCAGGGTATTCGGCCGGACCGGGATTAAGGGTCAGGCTAGAGTTCCTGGTGTCTCCGACTCCCACTTCAACTTTCAACTCTCAACTCTCAACTACTCAACTACTCAACTCCTCAACTACTTCCGCCTTATATACACCTTTCGCTGACCTGAGGCGTGGTCGGCGGTAGTAGGGGGGGCATCCCTTAGCTTTCTCTGGCTAGGGTGGTGGTGCCTGCCTTCCGACTGGGCCGCTCCGGGTCCACCCTCGTCGTCCTTTGGTTTCCTCTGGGTCCCTCCCAGGCCCCGATGGACGTTATTGGTCACGGGACTCGGTGTCTTGGTTGTCACGCCCACCATTGTCTACTCATTTCCGCCGCCGCCGCCCGGACCTCCCATGTGGGCTTAGGCCAAAACACTTTGTGATTTCGGGGACACTTCCTTTACATGTTCACTGTTTATACCTATCCTCATACAACGTTTATTTTGGTAATTTCTTTCGGAATTATAAAGTACCTAAATCTGCGTCGACGCCAATTGCCCGGAAGAAATGCTTACATATCACTAGTTTGTATCATACCATATATTTTAATGGATTGGTACTTTATTTGATTCTCAGAAATTAACTATGACACAGAAGAATTTGTACAAACAAAAAAATACGGTAAAACATTAATGTATAAATTATATTACCACAATGTACAAAAAAAAAAACAAGTTACAAAGTGGACGAATCATTTCACAGATTACATTTCTTCTCCTAATTTGCCAAATAACAATGATACAACCTCATATGTACTTATAACCTAATGCACCAGTCACTAAGCTAATTGAGGCTTTCTTACATTTTTTTAAAAGAAATTATGTTAAACCTTATTACTAAAAGAAACATTAAGAAAACTTGGCGAAAATTAATTAATGTAACATTATTTACACCTAAATAATGAAAATTCTTACTTCAACATGTGAGCTGGATTGAATGCAAAACGTTTTTTTCAGAACTTTCAGTATACTAATCATTATCTTATCAAATCAGCTTCCTTCCACCCATGATAAGAACATAATAAAAATAGAGAACACTTAAAAAATTATATAAGCCACATTCCACCAGGCAGACAATTGAAAATTTTCCAAACAATAATTATTTTGAAATACTACTAATAACGAAAGTCCTTACTACAATTAATTACCTTCAGAATTTTCGTTATGTTTTTAAAGCGGACAAATACAAAAGTGAATGGTATATCGTAAAGAGTGAAATTAATTATTTGAGTTTTATTATTACTAGATTTAAAAAAACTATTTTAAAACAGATCGACAAATAATCTTGCTTGAACGAGTAATCAAAACAATAATTGCATGTTTATAAATAGGTTATATACTTACAACTTACAAATTTGTATAAAAAAGTTTTTTTTTTTTTAATTATTGTGCATATTCAAACATATCCATAATTATGTACAATGGATTAAACGAAGATTAAGTACGAAAAATAGGTATATGTTCAAGTTGATACTGATAACCCTTATATTATATTAAAAATTAAAAAAGCACAATATTGGGAGCTTGAATAGTCAATGACAAATTAACATTATTCTTAAAAATAATTAAAACTCACAAATTAACATTATTCAACTAGGTGTAATACAGGAAAACATAAGAAATGAAAGCCTCGATCTAAAGTAATATTAATGTTTATTCCAACACGGCATTTACTTATTTGCAATTAATTAAACTATTTTGTTTCAATCCCGTGTGCACATTTTTCGTCTTTCCTTTCCTCAGCTCTATGTCTTGAAAGGAATTCGTACGATTACAAAAACCACAAGCGGTCTCTTCATATTAAACGAGGTATATCGAGTGATACATATTTTGAGAACAACACAACAAACAATCGACTACAAATCAAATATTACAACTAGTATAAAAATATGTTTTTAAAATTCATTCTGCAGACAGATTTCAAAAGACTAAAAAGTTGAAATCTTATATCTCGTCAACTGTGTTACATCTTTTCACGAGGTAATATTCTATTACATTGGGTTATCAATATCAAACATTAGGAAAATCACAATCGAGAGCTTGCATAATCTCTGATAGATTAACGCTCTCCTTAATAAATAATATAAACTAATGAATTTACATTATTTCCAGCAGTCGCTCAAACTAACAACTAGCGGGACAGCCCCCTTATATTACATTAACAGTTTAAAAAGCACAGTAAAAAAAAAACTATACACGACGATCAATTTAATTTCGCCTACATTGGACATACCATCGTCGGCAATAATACAATCCAGTTTTTTTCCTTTTATTACGATCAATACATTTTTTATTATTTGCTACAAGTTAGATTAATTCGGGATGATTTCGTTATTATTTCGAATTGCAATGTCCCGTTCATTTCGGTACTTAACAATAGAATACAGAATAAATGAGAAAATTACATATAAAACGAGTAACATCCACCTGCAGAGATGGCATGGGCTATTTAAATTATCATTACTTAAATTAAACGTATCGGTTGCTATCATTAATTAGGTACATATTACACCGGAAAGAAATCGGGTGAAATACATTAATATTATTAATTACCACTTTGCCTCAATTTCTAGTTCAGATTCTACCTTCTTAATTGATTGACCCCTGTTATCTTTATTGATAATGACCGCCTAGTCGTGCGTTGCGGAATCCTCGCGCCCTTGTGTCGGCGGCCTATAATAATCATAATACTTTCATATAATTTTTACGATCCTACATTTCGCGGAGAGAATCGCCGAAGCCATGTGTGGAACCAGTATTTCAGCGCTTTCAAAAACATCTCTATTGTCTGTCGAGGACAATAGCAAGCTTACTGCGACGACTTTCGGAATTATTATCTTGTTTTTCTAAAAAATGTCTTTCCCAAAACAATGGCGACGTCTCTAACAAAACGCAGCTTTCTAAACTATTGTCCTACGTGTTAACATTTGGCCAAGATGTTCTTTCTATTGTTTAATCGGGGTTAGAGATATACGTCCCGCTGCAAGAAAAGATTTCCCGTTTTTTTTTGTCCTTCCGAGAGGTTTCCTCAGAACAAAAGGTTGCGAACGTATTGTCCATCCTAACAAAAGGCCGTGCACTCTTAACGTCTTCGGCGATGCCCAATGCCCTCGGCATCCCTTGCTTTCTAATTTCATTATTTCGAATTATTTTTATGGTGGGCTATCCTAAGGGCGATCGTCCGTCGCAATGTTATTTTTTTAAACAATAGGTCACATATTTCGTCCTCGGACAAAACATCGAACACGCCGGGGCTGTTCTGGCTGTGACCACATGGCGCGTAATTTTCGAAGCCATGGGCGCTTCGATCTCGGTATTGCCCTAGGACAAAATTAATAACTTGGTTCGCGTCATATTCCGGTACATCAAATACTGATATAGTTATCACTACCGTAGAGGATTAATTCCCATAAGATCGACGGCGAAAAATGACGCGAATCCACATTTCAAAAGTAGCTTTATGACCAGCGGGCCTTTTAGCGGGGCTTTCGCCCCAGGCTTATACCTACTGCACGTGTGCACAGCTGTGTGACAAACAAACCTTTTTCCTCGGAAAGAACAATGAATCCAATTAAGTCGGCTTTTAAGCTGGCTAATAAAAGTAATGAAAAATAATGTTTCTTCTAGCTTGAATATATTTTAAGGTCTTGTCGGTTTGGGAATACCGCACTTAGCGACAAGGGTTAACAAATTTTATTGCACTCGGCTCGATTCGGCAGCCGTTTTCAAAGGATCCGAAACCGAACAATAGGGATATTTTATTTGGGAAGCAATGGATTATCGAGAAATAGACGATAATGCTCGGGAGGGTTGAAAACATTTGCGATGTCCGAAACCTTAAAATTCCCGAGATCTGTATTTGTTTTGCCTAAAATGTAATATCTGCACGTGCACGTGCAGAACAAACAAATTAGTTCTCCGCAAGGATATGCAGAGGTTTATAGATCTAAGATTATTAGCAATTTCTCCTACATAAATTTTCTGATAATATAATGCAAGCAAGTACCAAGATAAGATTATAAATTCGCTATATGTTGGAAGATACGTATAAAATAATAGTTATAATATTAACGTTTGCAAATGATTTTTTACGTTATTATTAACATTATTATTTTGACGCCGACGACATTGTAAATAAATAAATGTTAGGTCCTTACATATGAAATTGGTGTTTTGCCGTACTGGCGAATTTGATCTCAAATATCTTCTCTTTGGTTAGGAATTCCAAATCCAAATTTATACAGCTATTTACTCATGTATTTGTGTTTTGAAAATTATAATTCATTTATTTTTTCCTCAATTGTTTTTTTCTTTGCGTCACTCAGTTTACAAAATGAAAAACTTGAAATATCGCGTTATTTACGAGTACGAGTTCCACCGTGGCACCAGTGCTGCAGAAACGGCTCGAAGGATTAATGATGTGTATGGCGACGGTGCCGCAAAAGAAAACACGGTGCGTTTTTGGTTCAAACGTTTTCGTTCTGGAAATTTCGACCTGCAGAACAAGCCCCGTGGACGGCCGGAGACCAAAGTTGATAATGAAGAATTGAAGGCTATTGTGGAAGCGGATCCATCGCAAACCACATCCGAGTTAGCTGCAGGCTGCGGTGTTAGTGATAAAATTGTTTTAATCCGCTGGAAGCGAATTGGTAAGCTGAAAAAGCTTGAAAGGTGGGTACCTCGCGAATTGAGTGAAGCAAATCAACAAACGCGCCTTGACTGCTGCGTTGCATTACTTAACTGGCACAATAATGAAGGGATTTTAAATCTTAAATCTGGCCAGACGATTACGGCATATGTCTATTGTCAGCAACTGCAAACCATGATGGAAAAGAAAGCTGCTAAACAACCGAGGCTGGTTAATCGCTCTAGGCCACTGCTGCTTCATGATAACGCTAGACCACACACTGCACAACAGACGGCTACCAAATTAGAGGAGCTTCAATTGGAATGTCTAAGACATCCACCGTACTCTCCGGTCCTTGCCCCAACACATTACCATTTTTTTTCGAATTTTGGATAACTTCTTGCAAAGGAAAAAATTCAACTCCGATGGGGCAGTCCAAACCGCCTTCAAAGATTTTATTGATTCCCGTCCGAATGGTTTTTTTAGTAAAGGGATCGATGAACTACCTATGAGATGGCAAAAGTGCATAGATAGCAATGGTACATACTTTGATTAAATAAATATATTATAATAAAAAAAAATCGGCTTTATGTTCCTCCCATACTAAACGCCAATTTCATATGTAAGGACCTAATATAATGTTGCGAAATTGCTAAATTTTAAATGTTTGTAAATATATTTTTATGTGATATTATATAATATGATTTAAAGAGTCCATAGGCATAAGCTCTAGTTATAATTATATTTTAATTAGTTTTATATTGTTATGATTATCAATTAATTAAGTATTAGCATTGTAAGTTTATTTGTATTGTAAGTAGATTATAAGCGCTGGTTATAAGTCTGGTAAATAGTTCTGTAATGATTATGTGTTAAATTAATATAAATAAGAAAAATCGCCGAAATAGTGTGGAACAAAGTGCATCTCCTATGGACAGCGTAGATAGGTACTACGAACAATGAATTTATTTAATTTAGGCCTGCGAGATGCGTATCGTGTTGGGTCCATCACAGAATGACTCAGGCGTGGAGGCGGGGCCAGGTAAGGGAATGTCGCCAACCAATGGCTACCCTTTTGGACGCCGAGGTGACGTCGATTGACCAACCCCGAGAAGGTAGGTCAGGCCAAGGGGACCGGCAGAGATCCGCCCTGACGGCCGACGATAAAAGCCCGGACGCCGTGCGGAACAGAACCAGAAAACAGTTGTCAGGAACCAGAAAAACAGTTGTCACGAAAGAGAAAACAGTTGTCACGAAACAGAAAACAGTTGTCACGAAAGAGTAAGCAGTTATCACGAACGAGTAAACAGTGATCACAGTGATCAGTGATCGAGAGTGAAAAAATAGCTGCCGTCAGCTATCGGACAGCTGGCGGACGAATCGAAGTTCAGCTTCAGCAATCGTGAAACCGGAATGGTGAAGTGAACTAGATAGAGAGGTCGAGATCCGGTTGATTCGGAAGCAGCCAGCCGCCAGGCAATAGATGCCGGCCCCGGCGCTAACAGGACCGCGAAGGTCCATCACCCACAAGGACGAGAGGTGGCTTTGGGAGCGATCCAAGCCTCCGAACGCAAACGACGTAGACGCGAGATGACAGCAGCGCGGCGCGGCGCCGAGAAAGCCCGGGCCGCTGACTTCCTGGCCGGAAGTACCCCGGCTCCCAAAACGCGACGAGGTTTCTAGGAATAAGGTAGATAATAAGATTAGACGATAGATATTGATAAGGCATTTGTAGAATTTGTACGATGTAAATTAGTATTAATTGCATGTAAATATGTATAAATTTAATTCTTTTTATTCAAATTCCCGCCACCTTTCTTCAGTGACCATCTCCAAATACATAGTTTGTGATTTGATAACACCACAGAGCGGCAAGCTAGCCGGAGATCTGCCCTCTGAGAGGTGGAGATCAGAACCCACCCAGGTGTAAATCATTTTCAATACGATAACTTATTCTCTACAAGTAGGACCAGCCTACACGGTAAGATATAATTTGTCTATGGTCAACCTGATTTCTATGGACAACCGCATTTCAAGGTTTATCGTGAATCATCTATATTCTCATTTCTATGGAATCATCACTTGCTCGCTTAGAAGTCTAGCAACATGGACCGTGTTGCTCCAGATATTGCGGTCTTCAAGGCCGAGCCAGGGTCTCCAGTGCAGAGCGGCGATGAAGGAGCAGGCGGTGAAGCGCCTTACACTGATATCGACATCTCGTATCCCGATATAAAGCAGGAGTGCTCCAGGAAGGCCGACGAGCCCGCCGGTAAATAATTGATTCCTAATGATAGTATATGATGATTAGTGCTTCTATACCTTCTCGGGTGTCCCGCAAGGATCTAACCTGGGTCCATTGTTGTTCTCGATTTTTATCAATAATATAAAAAATGTAATTTTAAACTCGCGCTTTCTGTTATTTGCGGATGACTTAAAGCTTTTCTTAAAGGTGTCAACTTTGGACGATTTTCGTCTTCTCCAAACAGATATATCAAATATATGTGAACGGGGAAGACGAAATAAACTTTTTTTTAATGTTTCCAAGTGTTCGGTTACATCCTTCACTAGGGCCCAAAAAACTCTATTTTTTCGCTTCAAAATGAACGACCAAAATCTGACAAGAACAACGAATATTAAAGATCTAGGTTTTAGATTTGTAAGCAACCTGACATTTCACGATCACATAGAGACGATCAGTGGTAATGCTCTAAGAATGTTAGGATTTGTTCTGCGTACTGCCAGGGTTTTCGAGAATACCCGTGTACTGAGAACTATTTACAACTCCTTGGTGCGGAGTAGACTCGAGAGTGGCTCGACGATTTGGGGGCCACATGAGAGCAAGTACTCTCTTATGGTGGAGAAAGTCCAAAAGAAGTTTCTGAGATATCTCTACATGAGAGAGTACGGGCATTATCCTCGGCTTTACCCAACCGCGTTTCTCCAGGGTATGCTTGGCTACAATAGTTTAGAGACTAGAAGGAATGTGTATTTGATTACACATTTTTATCGATTGTTGCGCGGTACGATCGACAATACTGAAATTATGCAGAGCATTGGTTTGTGTGTTCCTGATAATTACCTTAGACATCGTCAGCATAGATTGTTTCACATTCCAATATACAGGACCAACCTGCCGATGGTTACGCCTGTTGGAAGAGCCACAGCTATGCTGAACAAAATCGCTTTGGATATTGATATATTCCATGTGTCTGAGGGGGTTTTCCGAAGCAGGATTCTCCTACACCTCTGACCAGATTGTGCAGGTCACTTTTAATTAGTTAATAATAAATTGTTATTTTAATATACAATATGTATATGGGTATGTATATATGTATGTATATGTATATGTGTATGTATGTATATATATGTGTATAAATTCATAATATGTATGCATTAAACATAAAGTTTGTAATTTACATATTATGTAATAAATAAAAATTGAATTGAATTGAATTGAATTCTAGTATAATAGTTAAGTTATCGTTTCACTCCTTAAGAATACCCAACTTTTGTTAATTATTTTCGATACGGTTAGTAGAACTTGAAGACATTATTTTGTTTTCAGTATTTCTAAAATAATCTTTCTGACGCAGCAGCCGACAGTAGCAGCATGGCCAGCGCCGCCCCAGATATTGCTGCCGTCGAGCCCGAGCCAGGGTCTGCAGCCGGGAGCGGCGATGGAGAGCTCTACACTGAGGTGGACATATCGTGTCCTGACATCAAGCAGGAGTGCTCGGAGTACTCCAGGAGGGCCGACCAGCGCGCCGGTAAGTATATACGAAGTTACTCCGATCTTTTCGAGGGAATGTATCATACTTGCGAATGATTTAGGCCAAGTCCAAGATCGCGGCGCTGACAGCAGATCCTCCTGAGAGTAGATGTCCTCGGTGCTATTTAGTGTCCTGATCTCAGAACAAAACAGAATTGACGCGCAAGTCAGTAGAAGACAGATTCCGTAATTTCTTCATAAATTTTGACATTTGATGGGAAATATCTGAGGATAAAGTGTTAATTATAGACACGATTTATAGGACGACAATTTTATTTATATGAGTAAATTTTCACGCGAATTATCCCATCCCATGCCAGTTATAATAATAACGTTGTCTGTCTGTTCGTCTGTCTGCGTAACTTCGTATAACGTCCTTAACTTTTTTGTAGTATTTTTTTTATTATTTCATTTTGCATTTGAAAATGTATTTATTAATTTTATTTGTTTAAATATTACCAGAGTAAAACTTTTTATAAATTTAGCTTATACTGCCCCATTAGGTGAAACCTGTTCTGAGGCAGTTATGTTTCTCAGTTTAATAGTTTTCATATTCTCTATTTAATCACAATTATACAATATTGGACAATGAATTATGAAACAGAAGCAAAAAATATATATAAGAATGCTACTTAAACTAAATAATTAATATCGAGAGAAACATAAAAAAAACTGGTCATTATTTATTTTTAATTTTTCGTAAAAAGTGTATTGTGTAATTATATCATATTCAAAATTTTCACAAAGTATTCATTCCCTGAACTCTGATGTCACTCTAGGACCACCTATTTGGGTCATTTATGACCTGTTGACAGTCTGTTTGTTAAAAAGTAATAAATTTAAACATAAAATATTGATTAAATAAAAAAATAAAGAGGTTGATAAAGTAACATACATAAAAATATATATTAAACATTTAAATATAATATGGTAGATACATCAACTAAAATAAAATATCGATACTAGTAAGTTTATCACTTCTTCAGCACACCTTCTGCCAGATTTGTTTAGCCAATTTGTTATTTGGTATAAAATTGGCTGTGTTTTACAATTTCCTTTGTTTCGTTTGTTAACATGTTAAATACAAGAGAGGCGATGAATTTAATGTGTTTATAGGTTTTCATAACAGGACATCAAAATGAAAAAATGAATGTGTTTTAAAACATGTTAATTGGCCTCAATTGTATGCGTCTTCGTTCATGTGATTTTTTAAAAAGTAACACTTTAATATATAACTGCCTCGGGTTAAAAACGTCAAAAATTCGAAACACATCATCTGAAGGAAACATTCTCGGTCTTTTATTGTTGACTCTCGTGATACATTTTTGGGTCGTTGCTAATGGATCCATCTCTGATTTAATACACTCTCCCCACCCAATTATCCCATAAGATAACAGGGATTGGGCCCGATTCTGAAGATAGCAATGTCTGGATCTTTATGCTATATCTGGATCTTGACAGCTATTTATATAACATTGTGACGCCGTCAAATGGGACGTTTTAAGTTTGACAGATTTGGAATTAATGAATTCAACCAATGAGAATGCTCTAAAACGTAAACAAACGTTAAGTTATTCCCAACAGATGGAAGGGATGTGCACATTCCGATGAATCGACATTTTTTTAATTTTTATTTATTAAGTTCTCTTAAAACTTATAGTACCTACTTTAATCGGTCAGATGGGTGGACTTCTTTCCATTTAAGAAAGACAATCGAATTAGTATGTGTAAGCCGTGCGTATGATGCGAATTGTTTCATTGTGTTGGTGTTTATACCCGTAAACGCCAACGCAATGAAACAACGTACGTGCGTCGTACGCATGGCTTACACATACTAATTCGATTTTCTTTCTTAAATGGAAAGAGGTCTAGTCAACACAAATGTGTTCCAAAATTATAATAATTTCAAAATTACATCGAAATTTAATTTTAACGTTGTGTATTTTGGGATTAGGTTCATAAAAAAAAAATTCATGCATCGCATGCTCAAAATACAAGTTAATTCCTTAAAATTATTAATTTTCGTCAGTGTGCTGAGTTTAAATGTAGTTATATGTCACTTAAATCTATATTTTTCTTGATTTTTCTAACATCTCTTTTAATTTAAGTGATTTCTTAATATTTTATTAAAATCAAAAATCGTGGTACAATATGAGATCCAGTATAATTTTTGTGCAAAATGATTGCACAAGATTTTGTACAAAAGCACTTGTGTATAATTAAATATTAATCAGAATCAAATTCGTTTTAAATGTGATTTTGGTATTTTAGTGTTTTTAGTTTCGGTACGTTACCTTCGCCACGCGAATATATAATATATGCATGTTTATACTTGAAATACGAACGTTTTATCACAGTATACCCAGAACAGTAGTTTATCTCCGGCCTGTCGGCGAGTTATTAGCCTACTCTTGCATTGACGCTGGGGTTGTCACTTTATTTTTACTCCCTTTCTT
>JADDOH010008827.1:0-10249 GCA_016648135.1 Agrypnia vestita
TTTTGTTGAATTTCTTTATTTGCGTTTAATACTAGAAATGCTGTTGCTTATTTCTCCCACACTATTTACAAAATGTTTACTAAATTAATTTTCTATATTAAATTCTTCTTTTTCTGGAGGTTATTTTATATGTTCATTTATTTGACTTGTATCATTTTGCATACTTTATTATAGACCTCATTTTTTTTAATCACCTTTTACATTCTCAATTAAAGTTTTAAGGTATTGTCACATAGGGTCGTGACAGGATCAGATATCGCAAAGATCCAAAGAAAACTTAATATAAAAATAACTTAATATAAAAATACAGAATGCGACAATTGAGCCCGGACGGAACACGGCATGGCGCGCTTTCATAGACAGCGGTCGCGGGTGCCAAAGCGGCCTGAAGTTAGTACAGAGCACGGCCACCTAGCCAGCAGGAACGAGGAGAGCGGTCGACAGATGCGTCCACCTAGGGGTAGGAGAACCTGGATATACAAATTTGAACCAACATGTTAACAAAGTATAAAGCAACTGGGCATATTCAAATGTATTGTAAATTGATTAGGGATCTTGCTATGGCGATGGCCTCCCTCAAGCGTGGGAATGGAGACTTGGATGGACGTTTGGTCGCCAGGCTAAATCCGAGATAATGGTACCTACCATTGCACATACAACGAAAATGATTGTTTCACTATATTATTGAATGTGCTGATAACAAAATGAAAGATAATTTACGTTTAAAAAGTAAGTATCAAATAAGATATTGCACTTTAAAGTTTCGAAAAATGCACTGCATATTTTGACATTTCATAGGCGATATATGAGGATAGGTTAGGTTATTAGGAATGTTTAATTTAGATTACGATTATTTTAGTTAGATTAAATTAACAGGACATTAAATTATATAGTGAAATACTTATTTTCATTGTATGAACAACGGGACCGTATTCTTGGATTATTCCGGTCGCCACGTGGTCGAGTACTTGGCGGAATTCTCGAAGATCGCGCACAAGCAGTACGGAGCCAGAGACCCCATGTGGGCCACCTTCAAAGAGCCCATGCAGATCTGCCTGGGAGGATAGGGGATGCTGGACAGAGCTTCAGCCCCCAAATCACCATGGCACGAATTGCATTCTCAAGTATCACGCTAGAGACATACTAGTTTTAATAAAGAAACTCTACCTTTGAAACCACCTAGGCGGTGGATCATTTACATTTTTACAAGTATAAAATCTGTTCGGGGGAAACTTTTGGGTGTGATAAAATATAAAGTTGACGGGACAAATTAAATAATAAATTAAATGTTAATCGGTGTTATTGTGAACTTTCCTTTCACTGAATCAGACACTTATCACTATGTATGCCATTCTTTTGCTGCTTTCCGATATCCATTCGATCAGAGAAGGCAGTCGGCTCACGGCCCTGACAGATATAAAGAGCTCTTGTGTCTCCGCGAGCTAGTCGGTGGTGACGAGGAGTGTCAGGTCACAAGGATCAGATCTCGTCATAGTATATATTTTTTATTGTTTAGTTCACTGGTTGATTTATTTCCAAATATTTAAAATTATGTTCTACATACAGGGTGTATCGTACTTTAAACTTAACAGTCTTAGCGTAACTATCGAGGGAAAACAAACCCAATTTGCGAATTGGCTGCCTTTGAAATTGGGAATACTAAAGTCAACATCCGTGGCTAATTTATATACGTGTTCTTATTCACTAAAAACATACATTATTAGTTTTAAACAATACGGCAGAGATATATTAATTACTTCAAGTACGATTTTTAGCTAAATAAAATACATAACGATACGTTTAATTATTTATAAATAATAATTGACGACTGCACTGGTTATTGCAATTATAATTACTTTGCGCTTTCTCAGTTTACATGTTGTTCCTTCATTTATTACGTATAAAGTGATGATTGTGCAGTGTGTTGATGGTGTTATAACTAAGTAGCTGCTCCGTTAATATTTAATGCTTTTAACTATCATACTTATGTAATTTTTTGTGTAGTTCAAAAAGATAAAACGTAAAATCTATGAAAATTATGTCACATTAATGTCCGCATTATCGAACCATCGAGGACGGCCAGTAACAATCGAGGGTGATATACAACCTTCGGGAAGCGCCTACAAACGTCCAGAAATGAGCTTCTCCTAACCACTAGAATAATCCAAGAAGTACGAGAGTATCAGCATTCGAATATGAAAAAGAGAGTTGTCGTGTTGACAGTTGAAATCGGCCGCCAAGTACGAAGACGACGCCAGATGTAGCCAGTCGTGAGGTAATCGAAGCGATAAACCGGAGCGAATAATCACGCGAAGTACTTGCTGGTGAAATACTAAATATAACATTAATTGGCGCAATAAATAATACGTGCAAGAGCGGAATATTCTAGCAAATGATAAGAGCGTTATCCAGCGATAATAAAGTGTTTGTTTGCAAGTGATATATTGCGGAGTAGTTTAATTAAAAGAGTAGCGTTAAGATTAATTGAAAAGTTAATTAATCATTAATTAATAAATCGATAATTAATTTCCAATGTTTTCATTCATCCCTCCCTAGCCATGACGCGTGACAATAAATTATATGTTAATTTTTTTTGTCATATACAGGATGTACCAGAGCTAGCAGCAGAAACTTGGTGGGTAGATTCCTGACTATGTTATGAGTATAAAATGTTCAAGCAACCATGACCAAAAATCAATATTTATGGAGATATGCAATATCAAAGTTTGCATTTTTTTTTCAATATTTCTGACTTATTTTTTGCAAAAAGTTGAACTATCATTACGTTAACTTATATCGATTATGAAAAATTCATTCGCTTTAATACAAGTCGAATAAAATGATAAAAACCTTCCGAAAATCTAAAAAAGTTCTTGTTAGAAGGTTTTTATCATTTTATTTAAGTTGTATTGAAGCAAATGAATTTTTTATAATTTATATAAATTACTGTAATGATAGTTCAACGTTTTGCAAAAAATAAGTAAGTAATATTGAAAAAAAGTGCAAACTTTGATATTGCATATCTCCGTATCGAGGCTCTAGGCCATGTTCGCTCGAACATTTTAGAATGATGACATAGGCAGGAATCTATCGGCCAAGTTTCTGCTGCTAGCTCTGGTACACCCTGTACAACGGTATATCGCACCTGTGCGAGAAAGATGAATATGTGGAAAAATGACGAAAATTGAGAAGAATCATCTCGGGAAAAGGAATATTGGACGAGATTTACATCATTATGCATTTTTTTGTCACGAGTAATTTTTTTAGCCTATAGTACTTCCCGCTCAGCCCACTGTGCGCGCGCCCTACTCGTCAGTTCCCGCGGAGGCAGTGTCGGGAGGGCTGGGCAGCCCGATTAGGGATCAAGGTGTTTTTAAATAACTTGACGCACAACATTTCTCGCTATCGCTGAAACTAAAACCAGGCTCTATCTGAAACCTACACATAATGTCTCTAAAATAACGTATTTTTTCATATATATTGTTTAATCAAAATTATACTTAAGTTATATTTTTATTATTTATTTAATACTTTTTAAAGGTAATTTAACAAATTAATGTTATTTTCCACTATAGATTTTTTATAAATATACAGGGTTATTTGGAAAACATCAATAACCTCGCAGGACTATATTCCTGCCTTGATCATGAGTCGAAAATGTTCAAGCTATTATGACCTAATATCAATAGTTAAGGAGATATGCGACAGCAAAGCTTGCATTTTTTTTTCAATATTTCTGAGCTATCTTTTGTAAAACATTTGACTATCATTACAGTAATTTATATCTTACTTTCTTTTTTTTTTCTTTCTTTCTTTCTTTTTCTTTATTCTTTTTCTTCTTTTCTTTCCCTTTAATACAAGTCAAATAAAAAAATAAAAACCTTCGAATTCCAATTGGAAAACATTCCGATTGGAATTTTTTCAGGGTTTTTATCATTTTATTTAACTTGTATTGAAACAAATGAGTTTTTCGTAATCGATATGAGTAATGATAGTTCAACGTTTTACAAAAAATAAGTCAGAAATATTGAAAAAAACTACAAACTTTGATGTAGCATATCTCCATAACAATTGATATTAGGTCATAATAGCTTGAACATTTTCGACTCATAATCAAGGCAGGAATATCGTCCTGCGAGGTCATTAATGTTTTCCAAATAACCCTGTATATGCGTGTATCATGGAAGGCGTGTCGCATCAGTATACTGACTATTTTCAAATAATTATTATTATGTTATTTTATTTTAAATATACAAAGTACGTAAATCTATCAGAATATTCCCTTATATTTTAGTATATTAATTTTTGAAAGAAAAAAATTGAAATATGTTACAGGGGTATTCTTCTGTATGCTTTAATAATTCGAGTAAATCTCATGAAAACATTTAAAGAATATATTTGCACCGTACTGCAGTCGAAGACGACATCTATATACTGTTTATGAAAATAACGAATTTCAGCTACAAATGGCGGTTGCTTAGATGGCATTGAATGTAGGGAAGCGAGGTACCTACATTACGAGGACATAGTCGATCATCGGGTAGAATCGTGAACGTTACATTGCGTAAAGAGATCAACGAAGCCAGCCAAGACAGGTCGTAAACCCCGAGGATGTGCTATAAAGACTGCCACACGCATTACCGTATAAATAGCTTCGTTTCTGTGAGACATTTATAATGTATCTTAATCTGTAATTACTGTAGTTTCAGCCTGCATTCCTCAAACCCTAGTACAGACGTCTAGCGATAGCAGTAGTGATCCCTTTACCGCGGCCCTAGAAGATATCATCTCCCCGGGCGTCTCGTGTTTATGTTCGAGAATAGGAAGATGTGCAGCCGTCAGCATCTGAGCAAGCCATCAGCTGTCTGACTTCGAGGGACCCCATCGTCCGTGAGCACACCTCATACTTTAAGGTTTTCCACCCTGTACAACCTGACAACAGTACTTGCCACACCCTGTTGAGTGCTCTATGAATACAATATTTTCATTTACATTAAGGTTATATTTTAGAGGCATAGGACTTTAACCATTAAATGCATGATTTTTTTTATATTTAAATAATAATAATAAAAAAAAATCTTAAACATTTTAAACCTATTTAAGTAGTTAAAACAGCTTTGTTGTAAAATAGTCACACTACGCTGTAACCAGAAAACGTGAATAAAATATAATTTTACAATTATAATTTTTTGTCATGGATCTTAATAAGTACTTTATTTTTAAATATGGAAAGCATTGAAAATTTGTATTATTATAATACTAATTCACACCGCACTTTTCACAAATTGTCGGGGAGAATCCCTTATTCCTTGCTGGCCCATGTCCATTATTATCCTTTTTGTATCTTTGGGAAGAATATATTTTGCTGGTCCTCGTTTCTTTACGGAGTATCACATTTCACTTCTGCAGCACTCCCACGGAGCAGAGAGCGCCAGCTTGTGTGCTTGCTTCGAAAATCGCTTCAATTTAAACTGTTCTTTTTTTTCTATCCATTTTTTTCATTGGCCTTTTTATAATTATTGCGTGCATTTATGACATTTATATCTGACCAACAGTTTGCTATCCTTAGATACTATTCTCAGCTTCTGACGTGAATACGATAGCACCCTATGATATTGTCCATCAGATCAACCCCGCCCCTATGAGCATTATATTCATTTACGATCCGAGGTCGTGGAATAGATATTTTGGTTTTACATTTTTGTTTTATCTTTCAACACTGATAGCGGGCTCGACTGCGACATATATAGATAACAAGGTAACCACCTTAACATCTTTCCAAGCAATTATTGAATTATCAGTATCTACATTAATTGTCATTTGATCCTCGTACGATCCGCGGGGAACACATTTTTTAATATATTTACTTTAACTTTAGTAACTTGCAGTAAGGCAGCCTATTCTGCATGACTTCAGACCTAAACCATATATTCTTATTTTTAATAAATATGCTACAGGTGGATTTGAGGAATGAAAATTGTCGAAATAGATTTGTGTGCATATCCATTTAACCCGGGAGCATTGACGTAATGGGGGTTTCTCTCACCAAAATTTGTAAGTGTCTGTCTAAATTAATGTAAAGAAAACGTAATAATTGTTGCTTCCACTCCAGCTGTACCTACTGACCATCCCTGAGGGATGTTAATGCGACTAGAACCGATACATTTAGTACTCAAGCAACCGTGCTACGGAGAGCTATCTGCGCGCGTCTCGCAGCCGTGAGGGATTCCCTCATTGAGTCACTAACGACGTAAGTATCTATTTGCGACGCAATTAAAAAAAATATTTTTAGATAATTATATAATTAACTCAATCTTCGTGGAATATTATTCATATGTTCGAATCTGCCCTCGAAGAAAAAAACTGTAACAAAAAGGGATGTAATTTGTGTGAAAAACCACTGTACAAGGAACATGTCAAATGCTTTTGTTCCCTATGTGTTCCATATGCGGCCCTCGTAGCGCAGTGGGTATAACACTGGCCTCCCAGGGTTCCGGGTTCGATTCCCGGTGAGGTCACAATTTTAATCTATGTGATTTACTCAAGCCCGGGTGTTTTGTGATGTATTTCGCTTCTGTAATTAGGCCTCCTGGCCTGTTGAAGCGTAAAAATAAAATAAAAGATATGAAAAATGTTTCGTAAGTTTCACCCTTAAAAAACTCAACAAATAGTATAAAAAATGTTTTTTGAATTATTTTTTATTTTTAATGAAAAATAACTGTTTTAAATTAATTTGCATTTCTTAAATTTCATTTTTGAATAATTTTCTTCTAAATTTTGACATTTATGACGTGTGTTTAATTTATCATAAAAATAATTCTATGAAAAGCAAATTTAAAAAATGATGACCAATTAAAGAAGCATGAGAGAAGCCCTCCACGTCTCGCTAACGGCGTAGGTCCTGGGGACGCCACTGTTTCCGGGGTACAATACAGAGCGAAAAAAATTAGGGGGCCCATTTATGCCGCTTTTTTGGCAGAATTTAGGCCTCATAAAAGGTCCGATTTTAATGGCATACATTTGCTCATCCAAAGATGCATGTGAAAACAAATTATTAAATAAATCTATCAGTGATTTTATTTTGCATAATTGGTTATGGTTGAGGTCATTTTAGGGTAAATGTGTCTTATTGTTTTAATGAAAAACGTTTATTTATCAAAACTAAATTCCGCATGGCACCCGCCGAACTTGTGCGGTTGTTGAAGGCAAAACATTCATATTTGGTACAGATTTATCTTGCGACGTTGATCCACTTGTAGTCACAGAGCATCAGTAATATGCGGCTCATTGTAACCAACACCGTTAATGATAGGCGGATAAGAATTTTTTCATCTTCGACATCCGATTCAGCTTCTGGACCATCAAATCTGGTTCTGATAGTATCAATATCCGCATCGTTATCACCATCTTACTCCTCAAAACCGTCTTTAAACTCGTAATCATCTCTCATGTAACGATTTATGAAGTCTTCTACCTCAGCATCTTACTCTTTTTATTCATCTTATTATCTAAAAATGTTGTATGCATTCGAATTCACGCTTACTGCGAAGTGTAGTAATTTTACAACATAAGAAAAAAAAATTATGTAACTATATGAAATTATTTATTTTAAAAAATTTATAAATATACATAAACATACCTTGATTCAAGCCACTGATATTTTTTATGGTACTGAAGTACTTAAAAGAGCCCCATAAATAAATGTCAAACAACGACGAATTGAAAATCCGCATGACATTAAATTATTAATTGATTTTAGTGATCACATAAGTGATATCTAACGGTCAAAGCAAAATGTTTTTGAATTCTCAATTTAGCAGTCTACTTGGCACAACAATTTATAAATTTATTTATGTTTCGATTCCAGACCATGATAAAAGTTGAAATCGTATGTAGCAGTTTTATCACACCGTACATTTAAGAATTAAAATAAAATAAAACACTTTAAAATCTAGGTACTTGCTGCATTATTGGCTTTATTGGAAAGATAATTTTATATCATAGATGTTTCAATATGATAAACATACCACAATTTTCGTAATAAATTTGTAAAATTCGCAACGTTTTTCTGTCTTGAAATGGCAATCCAAACTTAGCACAAATCAGTCGTCTAAAAAAATGTTGCCAATTCAAAAAAAAACTCGGAAAAAGACATCCTTTATACGCATAAACATTTAGATACTAAAAAATAAATATTAAAATAATGTAAAAAAAATGATTTGTATATTAGCCCTCATGATAGAACCTGCAATGGGATCCGAAACGTCGACCAGTGAGGTCAAATATACACGGCAGAATATCCCAGAAAACTACACATAGAATATTCTGAACGGCCGTGATAACCTGAGAACATTTTTAATTATTATTTTCTCTGAGTACTTCTTAGTGTATTTATCACTTCTTTTTTAAATCTGTGAAAATTGATTTGTCTTGTCTATTGTGGTAAGTAATATAGTTCCAGTCCGTTGCAGAGGAGTTTCAGAAGTTTTTTGTAATTTCATATCTCTGTCTTTTATTTCGCCATTTACCAGTTTATGTATATGATTAAGGGTTTGGATTTTTTTCAAATCATTAATTAATGTTGATTTTTTGTGTTCTTTGGTAGATTTTTTCAGTCTTAGATCTGTTTTGTTTCCGATACCCCATGTATCATGTATCATGTTTCACTATTTTTGCTTCATACACCTTAATTTTAATATTCTTTGGTGAGTATTCTGTATTCAAATAATCATATTTTGCTTCTTTAAAATGTATGTTTCGACATTGGAACCGAATATCGCAAAAACTTTATTTTTAATCTCACATTGATAAGAAGAAGCGAAATTAAAAGCTTGGATTACGTGAGGTATCTGGGTAGGGCAGGCCACAGGGCCGGCTCGCTCGCTGCTTTTTTTCCCGTCCATATAGTTTAGTGACGTATAGCCATCTCGTCAGCAACTAGAGTGCATATTAGTCTTTGGCCAGTAGCTTCATATTTAGATTTTAAAATATTAAAGGCTTGTCTGCTAAATCCGGGATCTGCAGAAGTATTTTCGTACCACTTCCCTATCACACGAGGAGGAGGAAACTTGCCTCACATATTTATATGCTGCCGGAGAATAATAATGGAGAGTTACCGCAAACTTCGTTAAAGCTAGTGAATTTATTTTTTAAATAGAGCTTTAATTTATTTTTAAGAAACATTATGTCGCTTACTTCAACTAATTCACCTTTAAGTTTAATCTCATTAAATTGATCTTCAGTGAAAAACTTTTTTTCTGAGGTTTTGTGTAATAGTTTTTAAACTAGTGCACTTTTTTGAAAAGCTTTTATTTTTTCGGGTTAAATTACTGTTTTTCATTTGGAGTCTATTTTTCATGTTCTTTAGTCTATATTCTTGGATTGATTTGTTTTAAATTTTGAAGGTTTTTTCTAAGAAAAGCGCGGGGTTTCAAATATTGAATTCATATCCGAAATATTAACTTAAAATAGTTGAGGTCGAAGCGCATACTCGTTCTTCCGTTTTCTGGAAATTAGGAAGTAAATAAACTTGTGAATTGGATAATGTTCCCTTAGTAGGTATTATGGTAATAAGAATTATAAGCAGAAAAAATCACAATAAATAGGTTATTATCATCTCAATATCCAACGAAGTTTCATTTTCTTCAAATACAAATCATTTGCCTGAAAATGTTTAGAGCATATATTTGAATAAGCTGAAAGCATCCAGTCATATTCTCTCCTTTAGATTTTGATGACTTTTATCCATTTTTCATGTAGCAAATCATTCTTAGTAAATCGAAAAGGAGGGGTATCGAAAAAAATACTTTTATATAAAAAAAATTGTTACAGCTTCTAGTTTTACTGCGAGCGTGGGTATCTATTACCTACACGGAAATTTTTTTATGAAGTACATCATTTATATTTTAATAAAACTTAAGTCTAAGATAGTGGAAAACCTAATTAATTCCCACTCACAAAAAGTACTGTAAGTAAGAAATATTTCAGCAATCGAATATCTGACGCAACGTACAATGTAAAATTGTTTATCTTATTTTTCGTACCAAAATAAATAAATATGCGCGATGCTTCCTTAGACGTAGGAAAAATAAAATCCAATAACTATCCATTCGACCCCGTTTACCCCTTATTTCACAAACGCTCTGCGTGTACACAGAACAATCAGGTTATTTGAAGTCACGGTGACTAAAATAACATACTCATTCATACAATACTGTACGGTACTCTGTTCCTTTTTTCCCGGAACTTT
>JADDOH010008828.1:0-83762 GCA_016648135.1 Agrypnia vestita
TATTAGGTCCTTACGTATGAAATTGGCGTTTATTACGGGAGGAACATAAAGCCGATTTTTTTTTTTATAATATATTTATTTAATCAAAGTATGTACCATTGCTATCTATGCACTTTTGCCATCTCATAGGTAGTTCATCGATCCCTTTACTAAAAAAACCATTCGGACGGGAATCAATAAAATCTTTGAAGGCGGTTTGGACTGCCCCATCCGAGTTGAATTTTTTCCTTTGCAAGAAGTTATCCAAATTTCGAAAAAAATGGTTATCTGTTGGGGCAAGGTCCGGAGAGTACGGTGGATGTCTTAGACATTCCAATTGAAGCTCCTCTATTTTGGTAGCCGTCTGTTGTGCAGTGTGAGGTCTAGCGTTATCATGAAGCAACAGTGGCCTAGAGCGATTAACCAGCCTCGGTTGTTTAGCAGCTAGCTTTTCCATCATGGTTTGCAGTTGCTGACAATAGACATCTGCCGTAATCGTCTGGCCAGATTTAAGAAAGCTGTAGTGAACGACACCAGCACTAGTCCACCAAACGCTCACAAGTAACTTTTTTGGAGTCAATTTCGCTTGGGGCATGGTTTGGCTGGTTCGGCAGGGTTCAGTCATTGCGATGAGCGCTTCCGATTATCGTACAGGATCCACTTTTCATCACAGGTAATGATTCGATTTAAAATCCCTTCATTATTGTGCCGGTTGAGTAATGCAACGCAGCAGTCATCGCGCGTTTGTTGATTTGCTTCACTCAATTCGTGAGGTACCCACCTTTCAAGCTTTTTCACCTTACCAATTTGCTTCAAGTGGATTAAAACAGTTTTATCACTAACACCGCAGCCTGCAGCTAACTCGGATGTGGTTTGCGATGGATCCGCTTCCACAATAGCCTTCAATTCTTCATTATCAACTTTGGTCTCCGGCCGTCCACGGGGCTTGTTCTGCAGGTCGAAATTTCCAGAACGAAAACGTTGGAACCAAAAACGCACTGTGTTTTCTTTTGCGGCACCGTCGCCATACACATCATTAATCCTTCGAGCCGTTTCTGCAGCACTGGTGCCACGGTGGAACTCGTACTCGTAAATAACGCGATATTTCAAGTTTTTCATTTTGTAAACTGAGTGACGCAAAGAAAAAAACAATTGAGGAAAAAACAAATGAATTATAATTTTCAAAACACAAATACATGAGTAAATAGCTGTATAAATTTGGATTTGGAATTTCTAACCAAAGAGAAGATATTTGAGATCAAATTTGCCAGTACGGCAAAACGCCAATTTCATATGTAAGGACCTAATATATGTAATATATAATAA
Source organism: Agrypnia vestita (assembly GCA_016648135.1). NCBI lineage: Eukaryota > Metazoa > Arthropoda > Insecta > Trichoptera > Phryganeidae > Agrypnia > Agrypnia vestita. Next base: position 1,306 of record JADDOH010008828.1, read on the forward strand.
ATAATAAAATCCAGACTGCTATCAAGAAAGACAAAGTACAAAACGCTTATTAGGCCAGTGCTCACGTACGCAGCTGAGACGTGGGTACTAACTAAGAGGAATTAGTGGGCACTGAACGTTTTTGAAAGGAAAATTTAAAGCCGTATCTTCGGAGCGGTTCTAGAAAATGGACTTTGTCGAAAAATGGAAATGGCGCAGAAGTTACAACAGTGATCTCTATACTCTGTTTAAGGAGCTTAACGTCACAAAATTTATTAAACTGTGAAAACTTCGGTGGCTGGGTCATGTGGAGAGAATGACAGCACCAAGCACCAAAGTCCCTGCTGAACTCAAGGCCAATAGAGCGAAGGAGCTTAGGAAGGCCAAAATTAAGATGAAGCGACAGCATCCTCAAATACATTTCTGCATTGGAGCTTTGGTACTGGAGAGAGCTAGCACTAAACCGAGATGAGTGGAGGAAGATTGTTGGGAAGGCCAAGATCCATCAGGGGTTATAGAGCCAAGAGTGATGATGATGATTTCCTAATAATGCTTTACCCCAAAAATATTAGTTAAATCAAAAAATTTGTAATACAAAAAGAGTGGTAGTTTGAAGCATAAAATTATATTGTACCTACATAAAGATATATATTTTGAAAAATAAAGTTAACATATGAAGATATATATTTTCGAAAATAAACATAAATGAAATATTAATCTCATATATTAAAATCTGAATAAAATGATAACAATTTTAATAAAAATATTGCATACACATTTTATTAAGATTTATTTCGTAGAAGGTTTAGTTTAATGCAGCTTATTTCAAAACATCTGGGGACAGCTGAGTTAGTTCTATACTTATACAAATTAGCGTAGTTTTTACAATCAACATAATAAAAGTGGTATGAACATAATTTTTTTATTAAAACGACTAAAAGAGTACTTAAACATAAAATGTTAAACGGATAAACTGAATATCTATAAAACTCAATGTCTCTCTGTCTGTCTGTTCTCTGTACAAATCCACACCGTTTCTCCTATTCGATTCAAATTTTGCATACTTATGCTTTGGGACCCGGCGGGTAACATAAACAACATTTCCCCCTGTTCTCTTACCCTTACCCCTCCCCCTGACCTATTTTTGATGCAAATCTGAACCATTCGACCGATCGGACTCAAAATTTGGAAACTTATTCTTTAGGACTCGGCGGGTAACATAAGCAACATTTCCCTCCTATTCTCTTACCCCTTCCCCTCTCCTGACATATTTTCGATGCCAATCTGTATCGTTTGACCGATCGGACTCAAAATTTGGAAACTTATTCGTTAGTACCCGGCGGGTAACAAAAGTGACATTTCTTCCCTCTCTTTTTTACTTTCACCCGCCCTGTGATATATTTTAGATGCAAATCTGTACCGTTCGACCAATCGTACTCAAAATTTGCAAAATTATTCTTTAGGACTCAGCGTTTGACATTGGTGACATATCCCTCCTATTATTTTACCCTTTCCCCTCCCCCTGATATATTTTCGATGCAAATCTAAACCGTTCGAATCGAACCTTAATTTACCCTCATAAATTTATTTTAAACTTATCCTTAACCCGTGCAACGTCGGGTATAAACAACTAGTATTTTATATTTTGGAAAATATTGATCGACGGTAATACATTTTGTCGACGAAAATACATTTTAATTATTATCGAGTCTAATTAAGAAAACAGTTTATTTTTTTTACGATTACAAAAAATATATTTTATTTTGTTAACCAACCTACAAATATTATTTTTTAGAAACATGCCAATTCACGAGCTAAAGAAATTATAATTTACTGCAGATTGAAATATTTTGTGGTTGAATCTTAGTTGTTCTGAATTGCGTTAGTTAATAACAGTTCCCGACAGTTTGAAAGTTGGTTACTCAACGGCTTAAGTAATGTTCACGTCTAATATTATTAAAATCAAATTTCATTCTGATGGAATTAATTTTTCGCTCGATTTTTTAATAAAAAAATGCACTTCCAATGTTTTTCCGGTTATAATTTTATTGTGTATGCGTATAATAATGTATAATACTATTGTGTATGCGTAGCGCGTACTTAAATTAATGTGTTTTATAAAAATATAAAATTTATATAACATTTATTTTTTCAAATCCACTGAGTATTCAATTTACCTGAAGTACTTAGATATTTTTTTTTACTGTTGATCATTTCTACTTTTCCTAATTTTGAATGTCTGTTTGTCTGTAACTCGCTGGAATCAGGCTGAAATTACGAAATTGCAACAACACTGACGTTAACTAGGCGCATTTCAAAAAAATTTTATGTCACATAAAATCATTGAAATTGAAAATTTATGTAACGCTTTTTTTTATTACGAATGCAAGCCTTGAAAATTTTTCACTAATGACGTATAGGTAAGCCCCGGTTAACGCGATTTTAGTGAACATGGATTCCGTATAACTCAAATCCTCGTTATATTTTTTAAGGTTGTAAAATTTAATAAGTACCACACTAAAATACGCGTTTCCCCGACTAATATATTACCATTTCAGTACCTACATCCCTAGTAACTTACGATGTCAGCAACTCTCCCATGATACGAGGCCTAGTTGTTTATTCTAGAATAAATTTATGAATATGTGGTCGGCACAATATTTTATTTGGAATTTACCTTTTATTAAAAATCACAGAACATATTTTATTACAGTATTAAAAAGAAAACATTCAGGAAACGAAGTAACTTAAGTACTTTATCATATAAAAAAAGCATGGTAGGTACTTAGATTGGAAATAATTTTTTTTTTTTTTTAAATATTAAAAATAGAAATGTGTTAAAAAAAGCCTATTATTCGGATTCAACGTTTTTCAACAGAGTTACCCAAGTTAAATATTCAAGGTCATTTGAAGAACATAGTCTCAGAGATTACAAATTATTTTCTAAGGATTTAGTTACCAAATCGCTCGGCGAAATTCCACATGCACAATAGCTAAATCGTGCTGATCAAATTCTATTTATATTCGTTTCGATGGAATTTCTTGAAAACTTACTAATTCTTACAAAGCTTACATTTTTAGTATACGACAGGCGGTTAAATATTTTTAAATATTTATGAATTTTTTTATTATTTTTAAATTCTTTACGTATTTATAACGATTTCAAAAATTCTACTGAAGACATCATTTATGTGTAAAACAGACACATGCAAACGTTTAACCAAAGTGTGGTAATTTTTCATTATGTGATAAGAAAATTCTTAGGAACAATGGTTAAACATTTTAAATGATAATGATTTATTTGATTAAAAATGACTAAACTAAATAGTTTTGCAGTTATATATTGGTAAGTTAATATTAAAAATATTATAATTTAAAATATGCTTTATTTTAACTTTCTAATACACACATAATTACTTATTAATTACTACTTTAGTTTCGAGAGGAGCAGGCCCTCTCATCATCAGGTATAGATACCGAATAACTTACTTAAATACAATCTAATCGGGTAGGTTAGGCGCATGGTGGAGAGGGGTATTTTTTTGGCAAAAAGCCCTAGGATTAGTGAAGTGGACTGATATTATTTATGAGTGTGTTTTTAGAATTAATTTTTTTAGGATTTCAATGGTTTCCAAACAATTCATTATTCATGAGTAACCGAGTGGAGTAGTTTCAAATTGGAATCGAAGGAATGATTATTGTTAATAACATTATTGTCAAATTCGGGGAAATTGTTATTTTTAGGCAACGGCAATGACATTAAAAATATTAGGTTAGATGCAGACAAAATATTTAGTTGAGACCTAAAGTTTATGACTTTATATATTTATTTAAAAAGTTAATAATTTTGTAAAATAGTCAGTTTACTACACGCAATTTTATATAGTTTAAAATTTCGTATACTGTAAAAATATCACAAAAATCGTAACGAATTTAACCCTTTCCACTTTTGACAACTTTTGCGATTAAATAAGACTTCAGCTCCATTCTGACAACACTGTTGTATCCTGTCACGACCGCATCCTGTATTTTTAGCAGCATTGTTTTCAAAGCACTCTTTTTTATTAAATGTATTGTTTTCATCACCATCACAGACAAAAAGCTTTGTTATTTTAGGTCCAGGAGTCGCTGGCGCCTGCGGACGTAATTTTCTCAAATACGACGACGCGGGGTAGGCTGTTATAATTTACGGTGTCGCTTCCATTAAGCTCCGCGAGTATCCATCATACTGCATCATATTAACGATCAATTATTACACAAAGGGATGCTGTATTTAAAATCCACACAATGGTCGAAAGTACTTTTTGATTTTTGCGACAAAGCCTGCGTAACGGGCTGTCTTTTGTAATCTCGTAAGAGCCACTTTTTATCTGCTCGCTTCGTTCGGCTCGCCAAAAAACGCTGAACATCACGGACGTCTCGTGGACATAGACAAGTAAGGCAATGCTTAAAGTGATTAATTCTAAGAAACGGAATATAAAAAATAATTCTACTACGAATATTATAATTACCGTCGTATATGAAAAAGCGCTAACGAATCTTCAAAGGGTCCAAATCTCAAAATCGTGAGAAAACTTAATAACTAAACATCACGCCATTTCCCGCAGGAGTTGGCAGAGAGGATAGAATGCCACATTCTTGTATCTTCATACACCATTTTCTTTTTCCCCACATTCTTTTCTAATGCACGTTCTACGGTGGTTGAAGCGTTTAACAGGGCTATCCTTCAATAATTTCTTTTGCGGACGCCCTCTGTTCCTGTTAAATTCAATACTCGCCCGATACATTTTCTAAACCATACTCTTCTCAGTCATACTTTCAACATAACCAACTATCTCAGCAATCCTTTCTTTAGTGTATCTACCACGCTGTAGCCATTATCACATTCACTTCTGATTTATTCAATCCTCATTACCAATCAAATATTTTTAACATAAGCCACTTAGTAACTGCGTTTCCACCACATTCAATCATAGATTAAAATGGTGTTATGCGTTGATGCAGTTCCTTTTACTGTATAGTATTTTTGGGTGGGAAGGGGCTTATAGCCATTAATTATGATACAAAAATAATTAATAATACCATTCTTAAAAAAACGTTATGACTATCCTACTGTAAATATATTTCATGATGTTAAGGTACCGTCTATAAAGTTAGACAAAATTAACACTGTATGTTAAATCTACAAAGATTATTTAAGAAATAAATCCCGCTCCTAAAATATACAAGTAATAGATATAGAACAAAGGGGCCAATAAAGATACCAACTTTAAGAACCAACATAGTATAAAACCACTATAATTACTTGGGAGTTTAATGGTAAAATACATCGTTGCTACAAAACAAATTTCAAGAAATAAACTTTTCAAAATACGAACAATAAAGAAGGAGGTCAAACCATTGATTTTGGATAGCGTTGTGTTGTAACATTTCCCAATTTGTTTTTTGTATATTAAAAACTACATCTTCTTAATAAAAACTCGTGCTATAATTTGGTTGTAAATACTCCTCCCATAAGCACAAACTATTGGATCATACTATGGAGAATTTAATGTCATATTTAAATGTAATAACATAGGTTACATTTATTTTAAAATCATTTTATGTAGGTACCTGCTATTTAAATAAAATAAATAAATAAAAGATATAATTAAAATATTTTCACTCCTTTTTTGCCTATCCCGAATATCACTTCCATAGATTAGATTCGGCACCAAAACTCCGTTATGGTCCGCTATTCTTGATATTTTAAAAAAATTCTAAGGGCGGCACTTAAGCTAGGGACATCACTGCTGAACACGCACACAAACTAAATGAGAAGATTTTTGTCGCACGTGAATAATGGAGGGAAAATATTACATAACGTATTTTTCGGATAACATGCGAAAATTGAAACCGAAATAATATTGTCTTTTACAAAAGATACATTCAGAAAAATGCAGGATAAGCATTTTTATTATTTTTGGCAGAATATTCGCTCAAGATATACAAAAAGACATATCGATTAGAATTTTTTTGACTTGAACCAATAGCGTTTGTAGTTCAGTGGGCATGGCACTTGTACCGGGGGTACTGGATTCGGTACCCGATTAATGCATTTATAATAAAGATCAAATTCCTAAAACTTATACACAAACTAAGAAATGGCAAATTTGTAGACAGGGATATTAAATTTCAAAAACCCATCAATACTGCACTAAATTTTATAAAATTACCACATAAAACAAGCTACAACAAAAACAACATTCCAAAATGCGAACAGTTTAAGAAAAAAATCAAATCCTTGATTTTGGACAACGGTGTAATTTGGCTTGAAAATACTCCTCCCGTAAGCTCGAGCTTTGGCTCTGTATTATTGGTAGTATAATGTCTTTGAAATGATATAACGTAGAATTAATTTATTATAAAAAACATTATTACGTGTCTACTGTATAAATAGACATAATGAATATATTTTTACCTCAAGTACTTAATAACGCGTTTTTAAAATTCATTAATGCTTGCATTATCATGAAGATATGTGTTATTTTTCTACACCTTTGTCATGATAAGATAGATAGATGATAGAGATATATTATAGATATATATATATAATATCTAGATAATATATACATATATGTTAACAAAAGGAACGTCCGGACGCCCTCGCGTTTTAGGTTAAATGGTCTCGTTGAGAAGACAAAGGCCGAACGTTTCGACACGGTATTATCACGGTGCATTTGTAAAGGCCTTAAAGGGCCTAAAAAGTAGGGTAAGAGCAGAATTGGTTAGGCGGTGCGTGACATGAAACGTTTCCACTCCCCCAATAAGGCGTCGACTTCGAGGTTCAGTTTCAGTGTAACTAAAACGTTGTTGTAAATAATGGTGTATAAAAAAAAAAAACAAGGGTTAAGCCATTTACAGAAAAACGCTCTTCAGAGGGGGCCGCACGGGGATGTCCAGAAGTTCCTTTTGGTTGAGACAAAACGCTCGCTTGAAAACCAGCAAAACATATATATCGATTAATATAATATATAGATTCTATATATATTTATATATAAATCCTTTGTAAAAGCAATTAAATGTATTTATTAAACGTTATTTATAACAAAGATTAGCCTCACCGCTTAAAGCATCATTAGAAATTAATTATCTATGGCCGAGCGTTAGACGTTCGTTGAATTTTTTCATTTTTTTTTTAAGACGCGAGCCTGGGTTGTATGACAACAGCGAGTTGGTGTGGCTGGGACATTTAGTATCCCGACTGGGTTTGTATGCTTATATAGGAATATATGCATATATAGATTATATATATATTTGCCCCATGACTGGCATAGATATTATATATATATTATATATAATATACGATTATAGATATATATCTATATACTGTAGGATATATTATAGATAGAGGAGATAATATCATATTTATATTATATATATGTAGTATATATATATTATTAAACATATTTTTAATTTATTTAAGGAAACGAGTCCCGTAATATTTAATACGAAATAAATAAATGAAATAAAGAGAAATACACAGATATCAAATAATAAAACTAAAAAATTAAATGCTGGAACCTGGATTCGAACCACGGACCTCTGTGTTTCGCGCACAACGTGTTACCAATTTCACTATCCCAGCGACTTAACAAGTCGTCAATATTATTTGATATTTGTGTATTTCCTTTATTTAATTTATTTTTTTCGTATTAAATATTACGGGACTCGTTTCCTTAAATAAATTAAAAATATGTTTAATAATATGTATGTATGTTATATATATATATTTCATTTATTTATGAAAGCGAGTCCCGTAATATTTAATAAGAAATAATTAAATGAAATTAAGAGAAATACGCCAATATCAAATAATAAAACTGAAAAATTAAATGCTGGAACCTGGATTCGATCCACGGACCTCTGTCTTACGCAGACAGCGTGTTACCAATTTCACTATCCCAGCTACTTAATAAGTCGTCAATATTTGATAGTTATATGTTTCTCTTTGAATTATTAATTCACTTATTTATATTATTCCATTTTTATTCGGGAAGTAATCGAATATTACGAGAATATCAAACGAAGCTTTGACGTCTTCCCGCTAGTCGATTTCCGATTAATGGAAATATTCTTTGCTAAACTGCAAATAAAGTATATAATCATCATCATCATCACTCTTGGCACATCATATTTTGTTCATTTAGCTATTTCTGCTAATGAAACCGCAAATTTTACATACTATATTAGTGACTTATTAACGTAATGTTCATCCGCATATTTCCATGAACCACAATTTTAATGGATTGAAGCATTAATATTCGAGTAATAGGGTTGCATGAAAATCGTGCTTACTTTAATATGGCGTAAAAGTTAGAATGATAAATGTGTCGACGCGTGTGGACAATACTGGGTGTTGACAATGATCGATTGTGTTATAATTGTGATATAAAAAATGCATAAAAAATCCAAAATGGCTATAACAAAGTGAATTATAAAAATGATTTATGGTTTGAATTTGATTAAATACCTAACATGTTAATAATAGTACCTGCCTAATAATAGTAACATATCAGTTGGGTACTTTAAAATAATATGCATTTTAGTATAATTCCAAAGAAAATAAACCAAAATAAGATATGAATCACATAATATTCGTATCAAAATTATTTTCATTTTACTTTGATTTGAGTGCAACATAAAATAATTGTGTCAGATATATATGAATTTTTTTTTTCTTTTCAAAATAAATCTTTACGTTCAACTCATGCTTTGAAGATACACCTTATTTTAAAATAAACGGTTGCTCGACAAATTCAGATAATTTTTACCTCAGTGTGAAGCTCAAAAAAAGTTTTATTTTATTTTTATATGCCACTATCTAGCTAAATATTCTTCGCAGCGATAGGCAAAATGGGGCTTCGCAGAGGTTTTGAAAAAAATATCCATACTTTAATTTTCAGACAAATTATTGTTTGAGGGATGTAAAAGTAAAGGCAGCAATATTCCACTGATTTATTTCTGAGATGAATACAAAAAAAACTCAAAGAAATTTCTCGTGAGAAGGAAAGGAATCTGTGAAACCTGTATCATATTGAAAATAGGTTTTTAAAACAGTTGCCACCTCAGTTTTCCCTTTATATTAATGTATAAATAAATACATATATTTTTTTAAATTAATGAAGAACTTTGCATAAACCCCTTGGAGTAACATTACGTCTACTGGTTTTTAAACCACTGTATCTTCATCGGGATAGACGCATACTCTCTGTATACTCATGGACTCACGTACTGACGTATATTCTCAGACTGTATGCATCCTCTCTGACGAAGATATAGTGGTATCAAAACCGATAGACGTAAAGTTACTCGAAATGGTTTGTACAAAGTCCTTAATTAATTATAAATTAATAATCATGTTCAACCACAATGATAATGATATAAACATTAAAAATATTTTAAATATATATTCATTTTTTTAATGAGGATATTGTTGGGTTTGTTACCAAAAAGAGGACATTGCCGATTATGCTATTTACATAATTTGATATTGCTGCTTCTGCGTTGTACATAAATGGATATTGCTGTCCGTGATGTGCCTAAAATTGACATCAATTCTCATTTTAGAATGAAGGGGTCATTTTGTCACGTGACACGTCCTTGAGGGTTGATAAGTTGAAGAGAATATTGCTGCTTTACTTTTAATAGTGATTTGGAAACATGGTTTTGGAAAGAAGAGAGCTATATTTCCTAAAAAATCTCGAATTCAGTACATTCTAAATCAATTATACTAGGGGACTGAAACATCTTTTTTTAAATTCTTTGCCTTTGCCTTTATACCTCTCATTTTGTTGTTTTATTTTTTAAAACAAATATGTTAAGTAACATTATAATCAGTCGACGTGACTAATGCAAAGTTTACTTGCACTATTTTTGTTTAAATCAATAATGATGTCTAAACCACAAAGTTAATGCTTTAAATATCAAACATAAAATTTGTAAATTTATTTTTCATATTTTTGTTAACAAGTTTTTAGATTAATAATTATAAAAAAGCTCTTGTTAATTACGTTGTGGCTATAAAATTATACGTAGTTAATTGGAGGTCAAAATGTCAATGATTTATCGGGGAAATTTTCTAGGAAAACTAATATTATATAAGCATAAATCTTGATATACATTGAAATATGTAAACTAAAATTATTTTTTAATATTTTTTTTTCAATTGGTTGAGCAACTTCAATATCAAGTTTGTTTCTTAGATCCAGTCAAATCGAGAAAAATCTCATCCTGAACTGTGTATTTTTCTAATGAAACCGTATTATATTAAATAAGCCTGTTTTTATACCTGCAATATTTTGTAGTATTCTAGTAAATTTTTTGTTGAATAGCGCGTTTCTTCGAAAGGTCTAATGTAAGGTGAGCACTGCGCGCACGTCACTTGCAGAAATGACATTGTTACTAATTGAATAGTTCCTTGCATTAACCTTTTTGTATGAATTCATCTCTTTTCTATGATGAATTCCAACTGTCCAGTCATATGTTACGCTTGTTCTCATCTCTTATTATTTTTATTTAAATAACTGAGTTTGTTAATTACAATTAACAGATACAATTCAATCTGTTTCCGTTTACATGAATAAGTTAAAGGTTACAATGTAAAAAAACAATAAAGAAATTCGTTAAATGTAGCTTTTCGACGCTTTTTTTTGTTTTTGTGGGCGAGTCTTATACTCAATATGAATATGTTTATTTTCGACGACATTGTTATCGATGATACAAAATGATGACAACATAACCTAGGTTTACCTGCTGGTACCATTGCTATTAAATATTTATATCAATATTATTGGTGACTTTTTTAACTCAAAAACTATCCTATATGCAATATGATATGAAATTTTTTTCTCCCATAAATTAACTAGAAGATTGTCAAAGGCTGCAAGAAGACCTACATCGTCTGAACACGTATTGCAATGCCCACAGCCTGGAAATAAATGTTTCTAAAAGTTTCGCTGTACGCTTTACAATAAATAAAAATGTATTCTCTAATGAATATTCAATTAACAATCTACCATTATCTTTCAAATCCGAAAGCAAAGATCTTGGCGTGATACTTGACAGAAAATTAAATTTTAACAAACAGATCGATTACATAGTCACCAACGCATCATCTATGCATGGTTTTATCATATGCACATGTAAACATTTCAAAAATTTCAGTGCCCTCAAGAAATTTTCTCATATGTTCGTAGTATTTTAGAATATGCATCTCAGGTGTGGAATCCAGGTTATGCAGTACACAAAAATAGAATTGAAATCGTCCAAAACTAAAATACCTAGACCTCCGCTCATTTAGATCTCATTTTAGTAATGCAGACTCTGCGAAGTTTTTTAACATGCAGACTCTAACTTGTCGAAGAGACACAGCTGACACGGTGATAATATTCAAAATAACACACAATCTAGTTGATAGTCCGGAACTTCTTCAACGAATACCTTTCCACATCCCAACTCGCAATAACAGAGATTCACCTACTTTTCATCTCCCCCTTTGTAAGACTAACTCAAAACAAAACTCCTTTATGTACAGTTCCACAAATTCATTTAACACAAACTATCACCACATTGAAATTTTCAACTCAACGATAAGAGACATAAAATGAACAATATCTACACAGCCGCATCCAAACTAATTCATACAATTTATCTTCCCTTCTTTTCCCGTCGCACATTCCCCTCCACTATCTCCACTCGCTGTTAAAATTATTTTACTACTTCACAGTTGTTATAATAAATTACCATATTCTTATAAATAAATTACTATATTCAGTGGAAGTAATTGGCATAATTTTAATATCCACTATTTTATATTTGTTAATATGTTAATATGTTGTTAATTTTTCCTAAAATAAAATAAATACCTACTGCACGCCACAAGATACATAAAAAATGCATTATTATTTAAAATTTAGCCTAGTTTCCCAATTAAAAATGTCTTTGACCTGTTCTAGCGTAAAAATGCAGATGTATATTTAGTGTATCAATGTAGGTAGGTGTGAACATGTAAAAATATATAACTTAATAATAGATTTTATGTGTTCAATAGGTTCAGGATACTGTCAAGAAAATGAATGCTTTATAGGAGTGACTTCTTAAAAGATCATTACAATACGTATTGTATGTATGACAAACTCTTATGATGGGGAGGAAAATAACCAACGTTATTATAATGCTGGCTTATTCTAAATAACTTCGGGTTTCTTGTACGGAGTTTAACACGTAAATTTATACCATATAAAGAGAGAGAATTAAAAGTTTGTATATTTTGAAAAAGGTAAGATGATCCTCGTAGCTGTGAAGGTTACCTACTGAGTTGACCAGCTTTGAAGGACAAAATACGTAGAAATTTTTCTGTACTCTTTCGATTCTTGCAACGTAAAATACAACTTGCAACGTAAAGTAAGGTAACTAAATGGAGGGTTTTAAAAAATTGAATATACGAAAATCCTATACGTCGATATTTAATTCATAACGACATATTTTTTACATAGGGCTCATTTTGAGATATAATTTATGATTTTTTAGTGTAATCATGCGAAACAAACTTTTATTTACGAAGATATGTTGCATTTTAAAGATTGGATTCTTTCTAAAAAATGTCTAAATAAACGAAAATCACTTACTTACTTAATTCAATGTAGGTTCTATTATAGGTAGAATTCGATAAAGCATGAAGCAAACAGAATTATTTGTTTATTTATTTGTTTCTTTGGAAATATTAACAGATATAAGAAAATGATATATATAAATGTTTGAGAGTGTAAATAGTCGGTTATTAACATATTAACTTATATCCCAATGTACCATAATTATGTGAAGCGTATAAAATTTTCAACCCATTTGAATATTTTTTACAAAATTATTTCATTAGATTTAAAATGTTGTGAAATGCATCCACGCAAGATTTATAAATTTGATGCCGCGGAAACTACTTGGATATTTTTTGAGTTAATTTTAAGGTGATGGCCGTGGTTAGAAAAATATTTCATTTACAAAAATACTATAGCACTCGACTATAGAGCTTGGAAGTTTTCAGCACATAAATATATCGTATTGAGCTATCCAAAATCGGCTGAACTACATGCGATCAATTATATAACGGGAGACAATGGATTATTATAATGTAATCAGTACTGACTTTTTAGTAACATTGAGTTAAATAGGAAATGATATTTTCCGATTCACCTTTATCAATAATACTAATTATTGTGTGTATTGCTTAAATTTATTACAAAAAACAATAATTGATTGATTATAAAAATTGTTACATTTATTGATGAGCCTAGATTATAAGGCAATGATACAGTGCACATCTTTATCGAAACAAGTGAGCTCAGCATAAATCCTTCAGGTTCCTTATTTCACGCCCCGTGAAAATCCTCTGAAGCTTTTACGATCCAATAAATTTAAGCATTATTTCCCAACGCGTCTCTCGTTTGCGCCACCATTAATTCCACATACTTCACCCGAATTCCCATTTAAATTAACATTAAGACCGCCCAAAGAAAATATGTCTCCTAGGTGAAATCTGGGATTTGGAGACATACGAATCCTATTATATTCCCATAACTCACGCCGTATCACGGGGCTTTGGATTGCCTGAAGGGAGGCGGGAGTAATATCCGTATGTAAGGTAATGTCGCGGGGCATTCTTCCTTTTCAGTACTTTTTCCCTAATATATATATTTCCCTTCAACTAAAATCTATTGACGTTAATATTCTACCTCAGGCGTGCCCTAAAGCCGGCCCTGTGAAATTCCCTGTGGCGCAAGGTTTCAACACGGTAAAAATAGGACAGTAGATACCAACAATTTTAAATCTATCAGATTTAAAATTGTTGGTATCTTAGATTTGTTGAATATATATTTATTTTCAAGTAGTTTTTCTATTAATTTTTTTTAAGATAAAAAATCTTCATTTAAAAAGACAATCCAACTTTATGTTACATGATAATTTTTTTAAAAAAAACTTAAGGAACAGGAAAAAAATCACATTGAAAATCAATTTTGTAGTATGTAGTTCTTGGTGGAATAATTTAAATAATAATTATTATTTTTTTATTTATTTAAGACAGTACAATAAATACACAATATTATCTATACAAATTATGTGACCAGTGAAGTTTCATATGGTAAAATTTTTTTATAAATCTATAAAATTGTATAAAATCTCTATTTTAAGAGAATAATGTACCGTCATGTACACAAATATAATGTACAGTCGTGATAGGCTGAAACCGGTACGGTCAAAAACAATTAATAGTGGAAAAAAGTTCAAAACTGTTTTAATTTAATTAAAACAGTGAAAAGATTATATTTTCAGCAACATAAAGGCGAAAAAATGTAAAAATCAGAATACACTATTGTGACACTGAAATATCCTGTGAGTATGGTAATGCTAGTAATGGCATGGATTTGCTTGATAAGATATGGTGTTGGACACCTGTGAGCGGTAGAAGACATAATTAAGGCTAAAAGGCAAGATCTGATTCTGGAGCCAAAATTAATGCCCATCAATGATTTTTTTCGTAGGTGACCGTGCTAGATGCGTCTTCCAGCGGGATGTTAGATGCATCTTCGCCATGGCACAGCCAAACGAGCGTGAAATAGTTACAATAGAAGGACCACCACATTCATATTTTGCATTCACCAGGGATTTGTCAGGACTTTCATCCCATCAAAAACATCTGATCAAGCCTGAAAATATTGGTTTCTCGTCGCAACCTCAGTAATAATGTAGAATTAATTGAAGTTATTAATCGAGCATGGTTCCATGTTATCACACCTGATGATTTACGACGTTTGATAGACTCCATGCCTCAAAGGATTAAGTAAGTTATTAAATTAAAAATATTTTCAACGAAACATTAATGTTAAATATTAAATTTTAATATTTTGCAATATATTTAATTTAATAAATAATGTATGTTTTGCCATGTGGTTATTCTATTTCGCATTATTTAAAAAATAAATAAAACGTATATCAATCAGTTGATAAGGTAATTAATATTCTAACGTAAATACGTTATACACTAAGAGGATTTTAAAGTGGATGAATGAATATCACATATAAGCAATTTATAAAAAGTGTCCACACATAAGTCCATTAATGTAACTACTTATATATAAAATTTAATTTTGTTAAAAATATATTTTATAATTGTAGACCTTATAGGTACATATATTTTTGTTTAAAAGTTCGTTCATTTTTATTTTTAGTATCTTGGATATTTATATGTATATGCATGAGGAAAATTAATAAATATTCCCGTAAAAAATATTGACAATTTTTAGAGGACCTTGCTTGTGCATATATTTGCAGAATCTTCAATCAATGGTTTTAAAAACACACCCATTTTTTTAGAACAGTGTCTTTTTAACATAAATTGTAAGAAAATAAACTGACAGATTTTCAAATAATTTTTATAAATTATAGATAATCGTTTTATTTGTAATATTATTGAAAATATGTGACGTCACTAATCTATATACCCCACAAAGTGGTGCAATTTTTTTCAGTTCAAAAACATCGTTGGCTTTGTAATTTATAAATTGATTAAATAATTTAGTTACTGTCATTTCAGAATGCTATATAATTTGAAAATAAATGGAAGTTGGTGAATTAACTTAAATTTGTCACAAAATGTCATATAAATAGCAAGACAATTTTTATTTTGCCCCCATTTCCAGATAACTACCTTAATTTATTTATTTTAAATTCGCGTACTGGGAAGAAAATATAATTTAATCAATTTAATGTTCTTGATTCGTTAATAGAACTTTCAAAATTTTAATAATGTGTGGATTTACTTACGATGGAATTAACCGGTCGGGTGCCGAAGCGCAGATCTGCGCTCCCTAGAGACGTATGCGAATTCGGCCTATTTTACCTGCGTTTATGGGTTTTTATAAAGCTTATCATTGGTTATATCTCAAGTTTTTGAATGAATGAACGAGTTTTTTTTGTCAAGTAACCTCATTTGCAGCGCAAACAGGACAAAAAATAATTTCAAATGTTGTTTTCGAACCGCGCATTAATTGTGTTATTTATCTGTTAAAAAAAGTATTACCTGTATAAAT
The DNA here is from genome assembly GCA_016648135.1 of Agrypnia vestita. NCBI lineage: Eukaryota > Metazoa > Arthropoda > Insecta > Trichoptera > Phryganeidae > Agrypnia > Agrypnia vestita. Next base: position 17,409 of record JADDOH010008828.1, read on the forward strand.
AAAAATGTAGATGTTCATTTGTACGAAATCGATAATCTCTGAAAGTTCTTCACCAATTGCTTTAAAATTTTGGCACAACATTAATTTGTTTTCATAGACCTACTATTAATTTATATAAATAAAAATGTAAATTTTCGATTGTCCAATATCATAAATCTCCTAAAGTTCTTTTTGACACAACGTTACATTCGAATCCGCACAAATTATTTGAAAAAAGAAGGCGCAGGTACCTACCCTTTCAATATTAATAAATATTTAGGTATAACATTTTTCAAATTCAAATTTTTTGATAACATTCGGTCATCTATGCTTAAATAAAACGATGGAATCGATGAGAAAGTACAGCCAATCGTATCGCGATATCTATACCTATAAAACTCAATGTCTTTGTGTCTGTCTGTTCTTAATACAAATTTACACCGTTTTTTCCGATTCGATTCAGCGTTTGCATACTTATGCTTTAGGACATTTCCCCCCTCTCATTATATCTCTTCCCCTCCCCCTGATATATCTTTAATGCAAATATGTACCGTTCAACCGATCGGACTCAAAATTTGAAAACATATTCTTTAGGACCCGGCGGGTAACATAGGCGACATTTCCCTCCTTTTACCCTTTTCCGTCTCCCTGATATATTTACAATGCAAATCTGTACCGTTTGACCGATCTGACTCAAAATTTGCAAAATTATTCTTTAGGACTCAGCAATTAACATTAGTGACATTTTCTCCCCATTCTTTTACCCCTTCTCCTCACCATGATATATTTCCAATGCAAATTTATAAAAATATTAATAAATTTATTCTTTAGGACCTGGCAGGTAACGAAGGCAACTTTTCCCCCTCCCTTTTACCTCACCCCCCCCCCTGTTCTATTTTCTGTGCAAATCTATACCGTATGACCCAAATGAACTGAACTAAATTTTGCATACTATAATGACAACTTTCCCCCTCTCTCTTCTTACCCCACCCCCACACTTGATATATTTTTTGTACAAATCTACAACGTTTGCCGATCTGATCCAAATTTTTCATTCTCGTTTTTTAGGTCACGGCGGAATACATAGGTCACAATTCCTTCCTGGACATGCCATCCATCCCAACTTAGATTAAATGGATTCCTTTCTATTAATCGAGACTGCAAAGCAATGAAACCTTTGTGTCTCCCACAAACTTATGTTTAACAGCTATCAATATATAAAAATTTAAATATTCGTTTGTTCAAAATATGAAATCTTAGAAAGTTCTTCACGGATTTACTTTGACACAATGCTGCATTCGAATACACGCATGTTTTTATATACCTACTACGTTTTTATATACCTACTATTATACAAATATCACACCTGTAACAGGTTAAATATGGTTATTTTGAAAAGCAGCAAAATTGAATACCCACAAGCATTGTGAAATTAAACATATTAGAAACGTGTGCTTTCTCTTTTTTTTCTTTTTCGTTTAACAATACTGAACCACAGCAACGCGTGGCCGATAGTTTTTAAATAAAAAATTGTTAAAATTAACTTTATTTATTATTTAATTATTTTTATATTCTTGGATATATTTAGAACGAAAATATTGAAATACAATATTTTTAATGTTATGGCTTCTATGGTTTTATTCGATAAACATGTGCGTACGTTTCCGATAGTTAATTTCATTACTTATATTCATAATTAATGAATAAGTAATTATTGTACAACTAATTATTTGAATATAAGTAACTATTGAAGTCTGTATATTGAGAAACCAGAAACTGCAACTTCTAAGCGATTATTATTGATTTTTACATGAATATAAACATCACAAAAAATTATCCAAAAAACAGCAATCGTGCGCGATACTGCGCGGCATCCGACCGATTAATGAACGTTGCATTTTGTAGAGTAATCACTTAAGCCAGCTCATACAGGTTTTAAGCCCCGTGCCATCGTATAAGATACTTAAATCCACTTTTCTAATTTATAAACAGCTTCGTCTCTGTGAGACTTCTATAATTTATCTTTAATTAAATAATCATCCCACTGGGGACCAAATACAGTAAATGTGTTCTTAGAGTATACTTTCATATAAATGTATTGTTAGAAGATGTATTTGTTTAGAAAAAGAAAAAACTACCTCGAAGACTTGCGACTAAATAAAAATAAAAGATCACCTCGACACTCGCCAAAGTCCATCAAAGAGTAGAACACATGTTCATGCATATATTAACCCGGTATCTCTCTCTGCAGCCCGTATACGTAGAATTATTGATGTTTTACCTCTTAGTACATATAAACAGGTTTTTCTGAACAATTTTAAAAACGAAGATACCACGGAATTCAGAATACATAAAAAATACATTCCATGAAGCATACAAATTATTGTGTGATACCTCCTCGTTTAGTTATTATTTCATATTTAATTACTCAATTATCGAGAATAGCGAAATCTCTCGTTGACAGGTGGAGTATAAAAAGCTGAAGTAAATATTTAAGTAAAGTAAAACTTGAGTAATAAAATATAAATTAATATGTAATTAAACTTACGCAGAGATAACATCGTCAAACAAACCCAACAATAATATATATTCTTTAGATGTTTTGAGTTTGTCTAAATTTTTCAAGATTACATCATCTTCATCTTCTTGTCCTAGTTCGGATATTTTAATAAGTACATGACCTTCTTTCTTCTATCTTGGAAAATATTTATCATGGCGGAGGAGTTCCACGGGAATTGACATGGCGTAGGTCCACGGGAATAGACATGATGCGATCATTGGGTTATTTTATCAAAAAATTATCTTTAAAATAAAAATAATTGCCGTCTCGTGAAAAATCACTACCTAAATTTCGGGCTCTCAGGGTGGTGACCCCTCAACGAATTAAATCTTAATATAAGAATTTCGTTGTCTGTCCGTAACTTTCTGGAATGACAGCTTTAGATTATTAGAGTGTGACATGCAATCATTAACATTTTTTATTTAAGATGTTTTGCTCGGGTACGAAAAGGATATCCATAATATTTCTTTGTCTTCTACTTTAGTATTGTAGTATTTTTATAGTTTCCAGTATAGATTCTATAAAATCTTCCAGCAATTATAGCACTCATCGTCTAAATTCAGTTATTTCCTCGACGTAGGTATGTATATACATTTAAATTATATTTTAAGTGATGATACTATCGGTACCTTTATTTCAAAATATATATTATGATTATGATTTAGCTGACCGCAGTGTGAGCCGTCTTCCAGTGATATTGTCTGGAATACAGAGGTCGATCAAATATTGTGGTGCTTTTATTTGAAGACTTTCGTACACCATCAGAGAGAGTTTGAAATTTATTAAACCTTACTGTAAACAAGCGGGTCAGAACTAAAAGACCTTCTAAATCTGAAAAAAAATCGTGTTGATATGATGATTGTAATAACACTTAAAACATATCTAGGCTCCGTAATCTTCCAACATACAAAGTTTTTGAGAAAAGACGATCGATGGTTATCAGAAAAAATAAGGAATTTTTATAAAAAATGAGATGTTTTAAAAAAAGTAATAATCATATTATTATTTATAAATAATCATTTAAATGAATTACTAGTGACTGATGTATGTCGCTCATATTTGGAAGCCCACTATCAATATAATCAATTATTCGGAAGTTCAGCATCGGAACGTTCGCTTTTATGTTTTAGTACAATTTAGAATTTTAACTTAATTAATTCATAACTAAACCCTTCAATAATAAAAGCTGAGGTATTCAGCAGTGCAAGTTCTTTAAAAAACTTTCTAAATACGTAGTTTTACAGAATTAAAGAGTATTAAAATTATTTAAATGAAAGATACTTATTTTAAGTTATTATAATAAGTTATTTTGCAACGACACACCGCATTTATTTATTTACTCAATGTCGTCAAAAGCATAGCAACGGTTTTACTTTAATACCCCTGAACGTATTCTTTAAAAGGCAGGAAAATAATAGTCATTTAAAAACCCTTTTATAAATGTCGTTACTGGATTTATTGCTATAATTTAAAAAAATAAATTATTTATTTATTTCAAAAAATCCTTGTAAAAAATATAAAGGTACTTAATAATAATTTAACAATAAAAATATAAGATAAGATAACACTTTTTTTGTTATATTTGTGGATTATGCCACTCTGCTAGGCTACGCCTGTCCCAGAGTGGCGTTATAGAACACAATTATAATTTTTTTTTTAATTCGTCAATAATATTTTTTCATGAGGTAATAATTATGTATCTACAAAGTATCAAGTGCAATGTTAGTGATAGGTTGAGAGAGTCATAAGTCCAGGTGTAAATATGTGTAGAATATTGCTTAGAATGATAATTAGGCTAAATTTAAAACTACGAAAGAAGAATTATGTTTGCTTGCTTATTTTAATTTGTTGTTACCTGAAAGACTTAATTACTTTTTAGTTGAAACTATTTAAATAATTTTTTGCACATTTAATATTACATAAATTGGTGTACAGAAAAAAATCTGAATTTCCACGAGTAGGTATATCAGTCGAACAATCGCTGGAAAAGGTGCCATTTTTCATCGTCATATTTCATTCTTTATCACACGGCTTAAAGAATTTTCTTGCCTTTCAAAACGGGGGAAGATTTGTAGCAGTAAAAATAAACGTGCTATCGATTTCCCGTTTTTATTTCCGTTTATATAATCCACAACATAAAAATGGGAGTACTAACATATTAGAGTATCGTAATCTCTGGCCTTAAATTTCAAAACTTTTTTGTGATGCTCGTGATCATTTTTTTTAAACCGTTTTATTTTTTATTTCAAAACAGTCGAGCAATAAATTGTTTTCTGGAAGCCTTTATTACAAATATGTTTCATCTAAGTAGACTATTAAATCGAAACTTTGAACAAAATAATGAGGGTATAAAATTTCTCTTCGTATAAATTTAAATGAAATTTCAGTGAAATCATTTCGCTGAGGATTCTCAGTAACATGTTACTGTATAGAAAATCTAATAATCTAAATATATATGCTTAGATGAAATCTTCTAAATCTTTGCAAAACACAATTATCTGTTTTCACTGTTATAATGGACGCGACGAGAGTATAATGTTTACGTCTGAACTCGAAATATATTATGAAACTATCAGGATTGAAACAAGGCGAGATATTATAATAACCTGAAGTAGACAGGTTTAAGGGAAAACTTCGTACTTTATTTGATTTTACTAAATAATTTAATCGAACGTTTATCATTTCACGCCTTTTCAACATTGATTGAAACGAAAAATTGAGTAACGTTTTATTAGCAGGCAATGTAACAGTGCAAAAACGATTGTTCGAGTAAAGATGTTTAATTAGTAGCCAATGAAACAATGTTAGCACTAATTGAGAATTTATCCGTAATAAATAGCAAATATAAGTGCGTGACAACGCGTAATTCGCAGAATAAAATGACGCGTGTTAAATAAATTAAAATAATTATTCACATTACCACTGATTGAGAATCTATGGGCACAAAGTAGCAAATATAAGTGCATGACTCCGCGAAATTTGCAGGATAAAATGATTCATGTCAAATAAATTAAAATAATTATTCAAAAACCTATCGTGAGTACGTTTTCAAATCCACCACTCTCTGTAGCTGAAAAGCGAATGCCGTTATATGTCGCGTTTTGGAGACTCGCCACCAGGCTTTTGACGGCAACATTCGACGGATATTTGAACATTTGAATATATCGGTTCATGTATTGGCTAAACAGAAACGACTGATACTATTTTAATCGTATTTAATTTGTTGTCATACGCTTTAATCAACATACAGCTGCTGTTACGTGGTGTGTGGATATTACCGTAATTATAATATATTGTCATATTATTTATACATAAGTGTAAAATAAACATGTGCATATACATGGGTGCATAAAAATTTAGAGCTTTAAAAAACATATGAGTTTTTATAACAAATTATAATCATTTTATCATCTTAATCTGGATTTTTCTTTTCTATAAAAAATATATATTTTTGCAAATAGTTGGGTACCATTTAAATTTTGTTTCTTATGAAAAACTATTTATTATTACTAATCAGGTACTCTTATTAGTCCTTTATCAGTAATTTAACTCCCTTATATCGATTTTCTGTTTTTAATTATATGTTACCTGATGATGGGACCATTGGCTCCATGACGTGTTAATTATTCAATAATAGCGATATTTAACAAAATATTTTTAACTATGCTATGTATCTATGTTCTAGGAACACAATAACTGGATTTTGTCCACAGTGGGATAATCTAATTAAGATAAATTATGGAAGTCTCCCAGACACGACGTTATTTATAAGGGTAATATGTACGGAAGCCTTTATAGGGTGTTCAAAGGGCTTATGACCTATTTTTTAGCTGAATTAAGTGATAAAAAGAGTTAAATTAAAATTTAAATTAATAATTTTCAGGCACATTCAAATATATATGTAAAATAATTCGGAGGAATATCATATATATCTACATTAAAAAAATATTGCTTCATATTACACTGCAAAAAATACATAGAGGTGTCATTATCAGTGGCCACATCTATATATATTGTGCCATTTGGACCAAATATGGAAAAAGAATAGTAAAAATTTGATAATCTATGCAAATTCTTAGGGTAGAATCGGTGAACCTTGCATTCTGTAAAGTAATTACTTAAACCAGTTAATACGGATCATAAGCCTTGTGGCCACCCTATGAAGTCTTCCATACATGTTTTCCATATAAACGCTTTATTTTTGTGAGAGTTTTATAATTTTTCTGGATTATAATATATATTGTTAAATAAAATAATATTTAATATCTGTATTTGCCTATTGGTATCATAGGTGAATTATCAAAATACTCTATTTCACAAATTGATATTTATTTACTGCATAGAGCCATAACTGATATTTAATCATAATGAAGGTCATATCCGTTACCAGGAGGAAAGGTACGAAGATTCGCTTTCATCAATAATGCATCGTGTTCGATGCACAATGAACTGCAACCTTAGACATTTCAAATGACCTTTATTATGTCTCTGTTCGCAGAGCATGACAGTTTTATGACCTTTTGCTTTATTAGATTTCAAATTATTTACCATCCGGTACAATTCTTCATCCTTAATAGTTTGTATAATCGTGTATCATATTTAAGATGGAATTAACTAAATTTAATAAACATATTATTGGAATACATTTTTTATAATTTGTAAAATACTTTTTTCCCACGTTCCCTCTCGCGTAAATTTAATACATATTTATAATACATTATAAAGTTTTCACAATTTCATAATAAAATGCCTAAGAAAACGAAATTTTTACAAAATACATATTTTTGTAATAAAGCGCGACTTTCTAAGACATACATTTAAATAGTATTTAGTTTCACCTTTTCATTGTTACAAAATTTACAATCTCGTAGTAATTTTTTTAAACAAGTCAAACTTATTGGAACTAGGCAGACCGTGTACCAAGAAATTTACGCTTTTTCATGTCTATTTATTTTGGTGGTTATTTGTTACTATAGTATCATTTTTTAAATTGTTAAAAAAACATGCCATTAATATACTTGTGTATTTTAAATATACCGGTGAATTTCAAGTGTACCATAAAACACACTTGTAAAAGTAAATTACTTGTTTGTTTTAATAACTATGAAGTTATTTTCTGAAGATGATCAACAATATTTCAATTTTACGCAAACATTATGGGCCTTTACGTTTTGTACATACAATTATAATTGTACTAGGTATAAGCCGTCAAAAATAACGGAACATTGGTTCGCGTCTTTGATAAGCCCTAATCAACATGCCCAAACTACCTTAACGATCATTTTTTTAAATTCTATTCACTATGCTAAGATTAGCTTAACATTACCTACTTTCTTCACAATTTATGTATTTATCACAAATAATTTAGCAACACAGAGGCCTAAGTGATACAGTGAAATTTTGTTCACTTCCATACAGCAGTGCTGGTGCCAGAATTTAACTGTGTAAATCTTGTCTTGAAAATTTACATATTTTTCTTACTAAAAATGTTATTTAGCGCGAAACTTTAACCAAGGTCATATGTAAATAAGATGGTGAACAGAAAAATAGTCTAGAAGATAAAAGGTAAAATATTTACAAGAGGATTTTCAGGATTTTCAGTATCGAGTAATATTTAAATTTAAAAAAGAGTAGGAAGAAAAAAAGGCTCTTGTCTAATCAGAAACCATTTTTATTTTTTTATTCTCAATAGTCTTGCTAATTAACCCACAATACAACATGGAGCGTAGTTAGATATTAATTTATTTTATTAATGTCTGTATTAAGTAAATTATACAATTTTAATGTCACGAAATTCTAAAAGGATAACAATGCACATAATGAAAGTTTTCCGAATTTTCTGGTAGATTTGAGAAAGCTGGAGTATGCGAAATTATGCTAGAAAATTCTAGAGAAAACGTTTACTAAGTTTTATATGCACTCTCATAATCATATATATGTACGTATATATTAAGGGCATGCAGTGAGGACAAGAAGCATGACTTTTATTCAAACATATATTTTGAAAAAAAAAAACTAATTTAATTATTTATCTGGAAGAATATTATGAAATATTACAATCAACATAATAAAAGATATAACATGCTAATAATTATTGTGAGGAATATTACGAGATATATATATCTGTTTTTTTTTCAAAATATAAGTATGCTTAGGAAAATTAATGCTTCTTGTTCTTACTACACGCCTCTGGTATAGGTACATAGACAGTTTACTGAATTTTATTATTATTATTTAAAATTTAGCAACAATCAATTCTTAAAACAAATGCGTTTGTATTTAATTTTATTTTGATGCAGCAATATATTTAATTCAGAAGCGTGGATTAGTTTATATATGCAACCGACAGCACACCAGTGGACAGTGAATAAATATATTTGTGTGCAACGTACCACTGATCCCAATCTGCAAGAATAATTATTTTATGCTTTTTTTCTGATTTTACATGATAATGTTGAGCTTTATATTTAATATTTACGAATCTTAAGATATTACATTAAAACCAAACCCGCATGTTTACAATCCATGGCATCCTAGAATGTATTTAAAAGCCTTTAAACATCGTTTAAGCGTTGCCTGTCCTGGACTGTATCTTATTCCGTATTAATTAAATATCACAAAATTTTAATCACACTTTTAATAAGCAACGCTTTAAAATGATAAGCGAAATAGCCCAGCTTTTTTCACGAAATTTTCACGTTTAATTAGCCACCTCGTCCATGCGATTTGATGCCATTAGACTATTTCTTCTGGAAAAATACAAAATTGCATTTCTACGCTAATAAACCAGAGTTAAAATATATATAATATCCATATTTCAGAGGAGTGGCAATTCGTTTTAGTGGAAAGTATCAATTTTTCTCTGTGTAAAATACAGAAACATTAAGTGATTTTATATATAAGATAATTAAGCCTACACAGAAATTAATTAATTACAATAGAAGAATCTACTGAATCCTAAGTTGGTAAATATTAATTGATTAATAATAATAATATTAATAAATATAAATATAAATATGAATGATTTTTAGTACGAACAAATATGTTTTTTTTTAAACTAAATAACTAATATATTTTAGAGATAAATCACGCACAAGTGTTAATTACTAAACCTAATAGGTACTTACTAAAATCTGTTAATAGAAAGTAAACGATTATTGCACCAGTAACACTTATAGCCAAGCACATTTGTATTTACAGTTTTAAAATGAGTTTTATAGGGGTTTGGACAGTTCAATAAAATATATATTTTTGGGCTGAAAACTAAAAATTAAATATTTATCTGATCAACATTACGGCCATTACCGCAAAATTAACTCTTTAACTAAAAAAAAAAATGGTTTGACTGTTTTCTGCGGCTTTATGCAATGTTTTAATTTACATAACGATAATAGTTATGTAGAAAACATCTAAGGAGGTGGAACGTTTTCCATACCTTAGATAATACTTCTTACTTCATTTTTATCAAATTCATAGATTGCTGAATCCAAATAGCCAAAAATAAATACCGTTTTTCGTACATTTAGTCATTTTATAGAAAGAATCTAACCTGTAAAATATCTCATATTTTATTTTCATTGGAAAAACATAAAAAAAACATCTTTACAATGAGCCCCATGTCAAAAAATTTGCAAAAATTAATTTAATATCGTTTTTTTGTAAGTTAAAATTTTAAGAGGTCATTTTATGGTTCCATGTTTTTTTGGGTTGTACGTTTTCAGCAGAACCACGTTTAATAGTCCTTTCGTATAGTGACTAAGCAAACAAGGTTCTCTTTCCGCGCAATTCTTTATACCATCTTGAACAGATACTTGGCAATGCGGTGCCCGAGGGAATATTTCTTGCACCCTCTTTGTTTTCAACGTTGATAAAATCATTAAGAGTACGTCTCATGTTAAAATGACTACGAAAACTTACGCTCTTTAGATGTCTCTACATTATTTAAATAACATTTTTAAAAATCGACAGCAGTTAAAACAATATTATGTGCAGTTTGCGATTTTTACAATTTGTATGTACCTACCTATTTCACCCTCCATGGTATTTAGGTTCCCAATACCTGGCTAAAATCCGGTCGTTTCAAGTTGGATTAAAATAAAAGTTTGTTTAAAACTAAGATTTTTACGGAAAAGATTCGTTTGATTGGTGCATAACGCAAAAATCTATGCTTTAAACGAACTTTTATTTTAATCATTGAAACAACCAGGCCTTAGACCAGGCTTTGAGGTGAGTACTCGCGAAAACGGCGCTATATAAATTATCCAGCTATATATTTTTTTTTATTGAACATTCTAGCACGTAATTATATAAAGCCTTCTGGATAACGACGTCTGATTATTTTTACACGATTTTATTTAGCTTCACTTGCCTGTCTGTCAGGATAGGGACAAATCATAAATTTGACCCACTTTCTGATCAACAAACACTCTAAAATTTGGCAGAATCGTAGAGAGGTGTATTCCGGCTGATAATACAATAATCAGTCATTTGTTTTACAAAATCTGTTTAATTATTTAAAATAAAATTAAATTTAGCGCATTATTCCATCGGACAATGTATATGCCGGTGACATATGTCGGTTTGTATAATTTTAAAAATGATGATGAAAACAAATTTGCATAAAAAATCTCTCTTGGTACTGTGGCTGCAAAACATATTTTTCGTTTATCATTTTTGATAAGAGCGAGTTTTTATTTTGTTAAATATTATCACGCATCGTAGCTGCGTGATGAGTGAATGAAAACGTTGGAAATTAATAAGCGATTTATTAATTACTGATTAATTAACTATTCAATCTACTAAGTAACTTAACACTATTAAACTTAACGCTTTTTTTTTAAATTGCACTATTTCGCAATATATTACTCGTACATAAACACTTTATTGTCGCTGGAATACTTAATTTAACATTCACAAGAACATTCCATCTAGTTTCCGCTCGCAGTAATCGCTCCGGCTTAGTTCTCTTTTTCAAGTAAGAACTTCGATTATTCGCTCATTTATCGCTTCGAATGACTTACGTCATGGAGTCACGGCTTGCAGCCGACTTCGCAGTGTTTTCATCTATCAAACGCGACTACAACAACTCTCTCGCCACAGCCAACGCTCCTATTTATATCTGAAAATGCTAGACCTTCTAGTTCTAGGAGAACCGTTTCCGTGGTTTCTAGGCTTTTATAGGTTTTTCTGAAATGTTTCATATGCCTCCAGAAGGCCGTAGATCAACGTAGGCCGTACAAAATTTGTTGATAGTATTGTGACAAGTGAGAGGAGTGCGTAATTTTTTTTAACTTAATTAATTAATTAATCTCGTTACAATATTATATTTTTAATACAAATTTGATATCTTTACTATTTTATTTTGCTATTTATTTAATGCTATGCTATTACCTTGCTATTTATCACTAAAGATATTTTAAATTATTTTATAACATAAATTTAATTATTGCGTTTATTTATTTGGATCAAAGCTATATTTTAACGAATCATCTTTTTTGTTGTCCTTTTAAAGAAGAATTTTTTACTTTTTTTTTGTTACAATTGAATTTTAGTTGTGCTGCCAATAACATTATTTTAAATAGTGTATTACAATTTTCTTTACATAACGATTATACTTTAATTGTAGCTAGAATTATGAGAATTTCGTGTTAAAGACAAGTTAAAGCTAATAAGTTAATGAATGGACTAATATATTCAACTGTTAGGAAAATCAGATATTCATTAAATTTTTTTAATCGTTTGCCTGAACGTTTGAAGACATTTTTGTTTGATTTACCATATATTTTTCTGTCTGATACCTACCTTTGTGTAGATTTTTTTTGCTGTCTTTTGAATTCCATTTGAGCCCCCATTCTACTGTCAGTAATAATATTGTTTTGTTCATAAATAGGGTATATATCAAAGCTTTTTTCAATTCATTCTTTTCGATTCAACTTAACCAATTTTCAGTTCATTTTTCTGTGACAATTCATGTTTACAAATTTTTTTGTGACTTTTGATTTACATTCATTCTGTCTGTTGATAATCTTTAAAAAGGCAAATATTGAATTTTGTTTTAGTTTGTTATTTTTAGTGCCTTATTTTGTATTTAAATAGAAAGAACATATTTTCGCATCAAATGGGTTGTTTATTATATTTACACTACTTATTGGACTATTTTCTCTACATAATCATTAGGATAAAACATTTTTTTTATGGTGCTTAATGATCTCATAATATCATGTGTAAAATTTTATTTAATATTCTGATAAGTTTATTTGCCTCCAGATTGATATCGATCAATCGATGGTTTTTTTCAAGTAAGGTATTTTCGAAGTAGGTTCTAAGCAGTTATCATTAGTTTCTGAGATATCTCTACATGAGAGAGTACGGGCATTATCCTTGGCTTTACCCAACCGAGTTTCTCCAGGGTATGCTTGGCTACAATAGTTTAGAGACTAGAAGGAATGTGTATTTGATTACACATTTTTATCGATTGTTGCGCGGTATGATCGACAATACTGAAATTATGCAGAGCATTGGTTTGTATGTTCGTGATTGCTGTGCTGATGACCTTAGACGTCGTCAGCATAGATTGTTTCACATTCCAATATACAGGACCAACCTGCCGATGGTTATGCCTGTTGGAAAAGCTACAGCTATGCTGAACAAAATCGTTTTGGATATTGATATATTCCATGTGTCTGAGGGGGTTTTCCGAAGCAGGATTCTCCTTCACCTCTGACCAGATTGTACAGGTCACTTTTAATTGGTTAATAATAAATTGTTATTTTAATATACAATATGTATATGTGTGTGTATATATGTATGTATATGTATATGTGTATGTATGTATATATATGTGTATAAATTCATAATATGTATGCATTAAACATAAAGTTTGTAATGTACATATTATGTAATAAATAAAAATTGAAAAATTGAAATTGAAATTGAAATCATTACTCTCTACATACATGGATAACGCATCTTGATGGCAGGTACGAAATTGTTGTAAAATTATCTTGGAAATAATTGAAGAAATATGGTCCAGAGCTTTCATTTCTACTGTCCAACATAATATATAACTGAAGAATTTTCGCACTATTTGAAATATTATAACAATAATAATAGAAATGTGATTTTTATCAACTTTTTGTTGTAATAAATTAAAGTTACTAATACGATATTTCACTTTGCTTTATTTTTAAACTTTTTCATCCTTGCTGTAACAGACTTAAAACATAATTTGGCACCTTTTTCTTGTTGTGCCAGAAAGAAATCAGAAAAATATTTACTTTCGTTCAACAGTGTCCCACCCTTATATTTGTATTATCGCTATTTTATCCATTTACCAGTCGCAATGGTTAAGTAAAATAATGTGCAACAAAAAAATTTCTGGTGTTGTTTAAAGTTTTCCAGTTGATATCAGTTAGATTCGTTAATATCCTTGAATATGGTTATCGACATCTAAGATTTTTAAAACTATTCCTCTTATCTTTTTCAGCTCTTTGAATTTGGATTGGTAAATCGTTTTATCGTTGTTATCAATGCTCTATTGGAGTTTTCTGAAAATATACATATTACGATAGATTGTTGGATTTTGACGGTTTGCGATAAAGGAGTTCATTTGTTATTTTTATACCCTCTGTATTTTATTTTTTATATACGTAATGATATAGAACGTGTTATTTGAATTCTCCAGACATTTTCTTTCGAAATTGAGAAGCGTCCCTAGATATCTCTCACTATTATACATCCATTTTTTTCCAAGGAATTTTAGAGCAGCCTGTCGGCCTCATAATTGGCCTCGGGTATCACTGAATGACTGTAATTATCCAGTAATCATCCGTTTTCCAAGTACCCTTTTTCAACATATTTCAATTGTTAAATTTTCCTCATTTGAAGTCATGTCCGACAGTGTTAAGATGCATATTGGAGACATCAATATAGCTTTAAATTTATTATTATTTATACTACATACTTTTATTATCTTTTCTTAAATTTTTTCATTATTTTTCTCTTTACTATATTCATTTTAAAATTTTTGCTTTTTATTAGTTTATTTTACCGTTGTCTCAAATAATTGCTTTATGATTTTCGCATACGAGTTACTTTTTTCTTCTTATATATAGGTAAGTACATAATTTGTACTTACTATTTAATATTTATAAAGTATAATGACAATTCTTGCCTACTGAAGAGTTATAGAATTCAAGTAGAAGAGAAATACCTACCATTGTAAAAACTGTCACTAACTTTATTGTAAAAAAATAATATTTTTAGGTTAAAAAAATAAATAAATCAATGTACTTATTCCTACACTGTTTTAAATGAAATTTAAATCTCAAAAATACAAGTTATATAACTAATGGAAGAAATCATATAAGAAAATATTTCATATTGTAAATTTTTAAATAGGTAAATGTAAATTGAATTAAAACTTTGCTGAAATATTCCAGTAAATTTTGTCGTTTACTGTCAGTAAGATTACACTTAAATTATGTTTTAAATTGCGATCATAATAATTAAAATGCAAATAAATATTCATCTTTGTATCTCGTTCATAACGTTCACGGTAAGAAAAATCTTACGGAGGCAACGCGACCGTCGAGGAATAAAAATGTCTCGTGGCTTGTTTTTGCCCGTTTTCAAGTACATTCTGACTTCCTCCCCCATCTAAGTGCCGCCTCTTCCTCGTTCTGGGGTTGTAGTCATTTTCTTTTCTTTTGTACGCTCTGAAAAAAGGAAACCGGTATTTCAAACAAACCCCTGATTACCCAATACAGCGCGGAGAGGAAGGAACATTACCATTTAGGTCCGTACCACTGTGCACGTTCATACGGAGCGGCGCTATCCGCATAAATTGGGTCGGGGTTGGCGGATATATAGAACACTGTGGTTAGAACGCGATGAAAAGGTTGAAATATAATGGAATATTAAATACAGAAAAAATTCAGATACCCCGCACGATTTTGTGATGCTAACTTAACCAAATTTACGATATTAGATGGGGAAGTGTAGATTCCGATGGCTGAAACTGATACGGGTAGTTTTCACGCAACGGTTTTATCCTCAAAATATATTAAAAACCCTTACAAAGTTGAAACGAAACCTTTTCGTTATTGTATCACATTTTAAAAGAAACTTCTTATTTAGCTTGCAGAAAAGAATTCTCTGAAATAAACAAATACATTGTCTCGAATATTAAATATAATTGAATTTCATACAAGAGATCTCGTATTTTGGAATTATTGTGGTGAACCTAACTTTCTGGAATTTTATTCTGATTCTACAACATGAATTTTCACCCACTTTTTTCTATCCTGGGCCTTGCTTGTCCATTTTATTAAAGATCTACCTCTAATTTTCCATCTTTGTTCATTTCAGTCATCTCCAATTTCTCATCTCGCTCTCTTTTAGCTTTAATTACTTTATATTAATGATGAAAATATTGGTGTCCAGCTTCTCTGAAGTTTTGAGCACAATATGACTCATACCTTTCGGTTGATTACAGCATTAAAAGAGGATCTCATTTACTTCTTTTTATTATAATTACATTTTTTCAAATAGAGATGCGAACATAGAATACCTGTCGCATCAATATTCTTATTATTTTCAAACTAAGCTAAACGCTTTTCCTACGAAAACAAGACTTGTGCTAGTATCCTGGAATGGGGCTCAAATCACCGACCAACTAGATCAACAGGCGAGAGTCATAACCATTACTCCAACGAGCTACTCTTTTTTACATCCTTTCTTTTAACTCGTGGCGTCTGCTTGCTTGCTTGACGAAAAAACTTTGGATCGATTTTTAACCCTTTTCCCTTGATCCAATCAAGCTGAAACTTTGCAAGTAGACTCGTGGCGATGATCAAGGAGATCTGTCAAATTTTAGTTAAGAAAAAAATATATAATATAATTTTGGATTTTTCAAATTTTTAACGTTTTTTTCATATAATTCAGTAAATTGTATGAAGATTCCGACGCATATGGTAGGCACTAAACCCGAAAATGAGAAAGGGAGTATTGTAAAAACTTTGTTTCTATGAGTTACTTTTTTTGAGTTTATATAGCGTTGCGTTTTGTTCGTATTATCTCAACACTATAATTTCTCGTATGTCGATTTGTTCTTTCAATTAATATTTTCAAAGTTTGAAATTATATTTTTTCTGCATTTTGGTGAAAATATTTCGGATATCATTAATTTTTGGATTACAAAGACATTTTTGAAACACGGAGGACGTAGCATTTATCTCCAGCACCATATATCGTAGGCATCCAGCCTTCCTCTTATTTTCATTTCTTCTTAATATTCTTGGTAGCACTTCATGCATATGTATGCTCATCTTCTTTCAAGATTGGGGTGATTTTTCAATTTCTTCGTCAGACTGGTCATCGCTGTTTTTTGCCATGTCTAGGTTTCTGCTTTACATCCCAGTGAATGAGTAATTAATTATAATGAAATTTAAAATTTTGATTATGCCTGAATCCATCTAAGATCTCTGAAACTCTGAATAAGTCTCTCTACAGAATTATAATGTATTGTTATTTTGCAGAGCCCATCACGATGATCGTGGGCGGCCCAGACCTGTACATCAACACCGGCAGCACCCTCAACCTCACCTGCATCGTCCGGCACTCCCCGGAGCCGCCTCCGCACATCTTCTGGACTCACGATAACCAGGTAAAACAGTATTTTAAGTCGAATGAATGAAAAACATTAACTTTGTAACTATTATAATATTCTGGTCCTATGAATTGGTGAAATAATACTTCGACAGGTCTCAAAAGATTAATTCACTTATTAATTGATATCAGAAAATCACTCCCTTTATTTGACTAAAGCAATTTAATAACAGCTATAGCGACTGTGGAAATCTGTCATGTATAATTCTGTTGACACCCCTTTTGTCTCTCAGCTACGCCAAGATATCGGCACCATTAACTCCATTCATTGGTTATTGATGACGACATCAACTAAGAATCAGTTACCGACTGAATGAAGGCATTTTTTAACGACCAATTAAAAGCCAGAAAAATGAGTTCACGGGAAACCTCGCGATCTATTAAATTACCCATACCTACCGACATTATATTTACCTTTTTTTTTAAATAGAGATGCGAACACGGAATTCGTGTCACATCAATATTTTTACTATTTTCAAATTAAGCTAAACGCTTGTGCTATGAAAATAGGACTAACTTGCTTGTCTGGAGTGAGACTCGAACCTTTGGATCACGAGGCGAGAGTCCTAACCACAAGACCAACAAACTACTCTTACTTACTCTTACTTTACATAAGTTTAATTATGTTTTATACTTATCTTGTCGAGTTTCAAAAGAAAAAGGGATTATAATTATTATTGTAGATGAGAGATTATTATCAATGAAAGATTCTGATCCATCAATAATTTTACAATTTTATTAAGGCTTATTCAATGTCATTATTATACCCATCAAGTAAATATTCTATTCCCTTAATTTATTTAACTCGGTTGAAGAAAATGCCCTGTCATTATTATTTATTAACCGTAAATAGCACTGCTTTGGTATTAGAACAAAGTATGGTGCTTTTCAGTAAGAGTATTATTAAAACCTGTTTATCTTTTTAATAATAATTTTTCCTTAAAATTGAGGTACTAAGAAGCTACACACAATCTTCAAATACGTTTACTATATATATATATATATAATATATATATAGATATATATCTTATATATATATATATATGTGTGTGTGTATATATATACAAATAAAGAATAAAATTAATATTTTATTACAAACAATACAATTTTTTGCAAGAAAGAGCAAAAAATAAATAATACGTCCGAAAATAATATTCTCAAATCCCGTTAAAAGACGATGTCCAGATTTAACGAAATTTAAAAAGCAAGATTTTTATGATATGTTGTAAACCTATGACAATTTCAAAAATTCACACTGGGTATTAAAAAAAATATATTTAATTGTTTCATTATTGGTAGTTCTCCCTGGATTTTTCAGAAACTTGTATATAGGTATACGTATTTAAAGCTGATTATAGCAGTTAGAAAATATTATCATTTGACTCCTATTTCAATATATTATAATATTGTGCTTATAACTATTTTATTTCGATTATTTTTTCAAAATATATGTTTACGTAAATATCAATGTACTCACTGTGCGCTTTTTTGAGGTTATATTAACGCTCTATTCGTGCGTGCCATTTGTTCTTCCATTATATTGTTCTACGTTATATTGTTATATTGTTCTTCCGTTATATAACGTATGCAACTTTATATAAACTCGAATAACTTTTTTTTAAATATTAATGCAGGTTTAATGTGAAGCCAGGATAAAAAAAGTGGCGAGATTTAGTGATGATTGTATTTTAAAACAATTTAACATCTCCCTACTTCGTAAGATTTCACCATTTTATTAATAATCGTAATATAGATTATGTTGAATAGTTGTGTTGATATTTGTTTTCTGAAGTGGTAAATATATCTACCTATTTTTTAATTCTTTTAACTTCTCTCTGTATTGACTTCATTAACTGTGTTATTCGTCAACGGTTATATTTTATATCATAGTCCACTCTTTGATACACTTCCTCCTTTTTAGTCCTCTCTAAGTCTTTGCACATATTTTTCCACCCTATGTATAAAGAAATTTACGTTAGTTCATGCCTACATAATTTGGTAGTCTGTAGTAGTAAGTACGAAAATATTCTTTCAGAATACTGGAAATGGTGATTTTTGTTAAACAGAAGTTCAATGTAATTTTCATAATATTCTATTATGAAAATTACACCCCTAGATACAATTTCAATAAATTGTTTTGAATTAAAGAATAATTCGAAACACACATTGTACACAAATGATATTTTGTCTGGTTGAAAAATGTAAATATTAACCTCAATAAATTATTTCTCCCAATATATTTTGCTTCATCGATTAGTAAAAAATCGACGTGAGTATATTCATCAATGGCCTCTGCCTGCTAGAATTTAAATAAAAATTTTCCAATTTTCTGTGGAAAATAACAAAATAACATACACTGTCATAAAACAGTAAAAAGGTTTATTGAAAATAGACAGTGACAATAAAGTGCAGTGAAAAAATCAGGCATTATATTTTTTTTTCAATTGATTCAGCAACATTGTAAAATGACATTTTTAAATATTGATTGTATTCTTGTATCTACTTATATTTTATTAATTACACCTACATGTTTCGGAAAAACCTTTCCATATATTTATAAAACACCCTGACGATGGAAAGGTTTTTCCGAAACATGTAGGTCCGTCTTTCCATCCACCTGTCTGTCTGTCAGTCACATTGAAGAATACACTTTTTACGGTTGATAAATTAGAAACAATTTTTAAAAAAGTCAATTATACATTTATTATATATTACATAATAGTATATCTGTTATATAAATACAGTAACAACAAGATTTAAGATATATAAACTTGCAACACAACTACAGCACAAGCACAGAAGTGTGGGTTTCAAGGTTAGCGAAGCCTATCACGTGACATGAAATCGTCTCATTTACACACTATTAGTAAAATAAATCTTATTTAATATTTTAAAAGTGAGCGTTCAGTGAAGAGTGAAGAAAATAAAACTTCAATCATTTTAGTAAGGAGAACATGTTCATTAGATAAACTTGTTAATAAATAACGATATATCGATGATAAAAACTTTTTGCTACACGAGTTTATTTATCTATAACTACAAAACTTAATGTGAGTCTGTCTGTTCTCTATACAAATCTACACTGTCTGTCTGATCTGATTCAAATTTTGCGTACTTTTTCTTTAGGACCCTTAAACATTCGTGATATTAATCTTTTTCCCTTTACCCCACCCCCTCACCACCGTAATTTTTTTTATACAAATATACAACGTTTGACCGATCTGACTTTAATTTTTCATACCTATACTTTAGGACTCAACGAAAAATTTTTCCCCTCATTTTTACCCCACCCACTTTCCCTTTTATATCCTCTATACAAATGTATAGCATTCGACTGATCTTACCCAAATGTACCATTCTTATTATTTCGGACGTGGCGGGTAATATAGGTGACATTTCCCCCTCCTCTCCTACCTCATTTACTATCCCTGATATATTTTCCATGCAAATCTGTACCG
The DNA here is from genome assembly GCA_016648135.1 of Agrypnia vestita. Classification (NCBI taxonomy): domain Eukaryota; kingdom Metazoa; phylum Arthropoda; class Insecta; order Trichoptera; family Phryganeidae; genus Agrypnia; species Agrypnia vestita. The sequence goes on from JADDOH010008828.1 coordinate 38,073, forward strand.
TTGAACTGATCTGACCTAAATTTTGTTTGCATATTCTTTAGGTCTCGGCAAAATTTCGTACCTGGACATCCCATTCATCCCAAGTTTAATTAAAAGGAAACATTGTTTTTATTAGAGACTTTGCAAAACAATGGAACCTGTCTGTCCTCTCACAAACTTGTCTATGAAAAATCATAACACTTACAAATATATGTTTCACTAAAATAATCTGTGTTAGGACAGGTAGAGTTTGAAATTAGTTTTTAAATTAATTATTTAAATATATTTTCAATAATGAGCGTGAATAAAATAAGGTATACAAGGAAAGTAAAATCCATAGTAAGGTATGAATAATAAGAACGCAATTATACCGCTGATAAGGCAAATAAACTTATTAAAGACACACTTTAATGTCCCGCAGAGATGAACAAGAGCACCACGCCTTTTCCACTTAAATCATTGGAGAACAAACTTACACACACTCACACAAACTCACTATTTGACATATTGTTTTTTCTTATTTTTTTATCGATCCTGGTGTAATATTCTTGTATATATGTATATTCTTGTTATTGGCCCAAGGCTCTGTACATCAATAATTGTTTTTCTCAAGATTTATTAATTATATGGCCATAAGAAAACCAATAAATGAAAAATAAATAAATATATTTTGTAACGAAATTATAATATGCATCAATACGTCGCGAGAAGAAATAAATATTATATTTTATTTTAGTTCAGTCATTTCACAATCAAATTAAAAAATTAACGTATTCATAATTATCATCATAAGGCCAGCCAGCGTAGTCTCGTATTTTCTATTCACATAAACTAGTTCTTTGACAAAATATTCTACTGTATTTAATTTATTTCAAAAAACAAAATAATAATAATATGTTATACTTTATATTCTGCAAAAAATGAAACGACTTTCAAAGCAAAATCAAATTCGTTTTAAATACATAAAACATTTGAGACGGTTCAAAAATTCCCTTAACCCGTACGTAATGTAGGTACTTAAAATGGGTTCTGTTTGAGAAATCACTTAAGTAGTGGAAAATATAAATATAGTTTCTCCGAGAAATTTGTAAACCTGTATATTGAATACATAATATGTTTATCTCTGTCAGCAACGTTGTTTGGTAAGCATTAGATTCTCTCGGAATAATGTTCCCATCACATAACACAACAAAGAGCCTTTAAAAAGATGAACCTTTACCTCTCAGTATCGTATATATGAGGTGTGGGCTAAAAGCTCGTACACAGAGGCTTCTAATTAAATTTTAATTATTCCAGAACGGAAGCGTGGTATCTCTCAAAAAATCCACTCTTCCATTGTTGTATACAGTGTTGCTTGGCTTTCGAAGCCGATTTTAGGCCATTGAAGTGCCTTGTCGTTGAACATTTTGTTTTTTTCATCATTAATAATTGTTTTTGGTTAATCAATCTCATAGATCTAGGAATATCTTTATTTTCTAACCAATCTAACAAGAAACGTGCCGTTGTTTTTGCTTATGCGTAAAAATATTGACCATATTCACACATATATATCTTCATTAAAAATTATTTTAACTTTGCTTTTACTAATTTCTAGCTCAATATAAAACGTTCTAGAGATAATGCGATGGTATTATATCACAACAAACACAATTAATGTTAATTTTAATTAATTAAAAACTTTGGAGTAAACTCTAAAAACTATTTGGAGTAACTTTACCTGTACCGGTTTCGATGCGGCAGTATCTTTGTAAGGACGGACGCATACTAACTATCCATTACTTATTTTAGTAAATAAATAAAAAAATGAATGGGATGTGATACGTGCACCTGGGGATGTAAACCAAAATCCCGTACCTGTGTCTATTTCTCAGAAACCATTAAACTCGGCCGCTCTGTAAAATTGACAGGCTTCCAAATGGTGCATATTTCCAATGAATTTGGCTGCCGGGAGCTCCGCCTAGCAACAGCAAATAAACGGCTGTTCGCAATCCATCCCCACCGCCGCCGAACAGCTATAAAAGCAGTGCGCTTTTACTCCCAGCCAGGACACACTGTTCGTAAGGCTCTAACAGTCCTCGCCTTACTAGGAGGTGTCCGGGAGAGATTCTTGGCGAATCTAGGAAGCGATATCGCCGCCGCAGTCGAGTGTTCTCCTGCCGGGCCGTATTAAGTCGAGCTTATGTGAAGCTCGAGTTTCGTCGAGTGTTTACTTCCGAGAAGTCTCTTCGCCATCGCTCTTGCTGTCGAGTTTTTTTCCGGCAAGAGCCTCCGCCGAATCTGTGAAGTGAGATCCAGAATTCCGCCTTAATTATTTTGTGACTACGCCAGAGACTTGCTTGTGTTAATTGTATTTTATATTCTGTATGCTCTTTTATATTTCAACTGTCTATATTTCTGCGTGTTCTTTCTGCTACGTACGTACATTTGTGTTTTATTGACTATTAATAAATTGTTGTTAAAAATAAACTTTTCAGTTATTTCTACGCCCTTGTCACTTGCACTCATAGTTTGAAACAAACCACTCCGTTTCAGAGGTTTGGTTAAAATTATGGTCCGGATACGGGAGATTGACAAGTAGACACCGAAACGGGGAATATTTCAAATAATGGGTTATTCGTAAAATGTAACTGGTTATTGATTATATTCGCTTTAGTGTTCAGATATACTCGTATTTTGATTTCTAACATTTCTAGATTAACCAAACTAAGGCATGTATTATTAATTTGTAGAATCTCAATACCATTTTTTTTAAATGTGCGGTCTGTCTCCAAAATGTGATTCGCGAATTCCAATATTTTATTATTATTGAGACATATTAAATGTTTCCTTACTCTAATGTCGTGCCACTTTACCTGTATATTTAAATAGGTAAAACGGTAAATCTTCCATAACCTTCCATCCTTTTTAAGCTGTTTTCTTTTCATTTACACACAGTTCCACGTCCCATCGCAACTTCCTAAATACAATTTCTAACATAAATAAGAATTTTTGCCCATGCATATCCAAGTTTCATAAGAAATTTGATGTTGATTTTTTACTCGGTTAATAAATTTTGCTTCAAACTCAGTCACGTAAAAAAATTTACTTTAGGTTACACATACTGGCGTAGACAAAAATACGCACTCAATCTGAACCAAGCAAGTACCAACAATTTCTTTCCTATTTCTAGACATTCCCTTAGATATCAAATCCTTAGCGATGGTCAGAACTGTTATTTTAACCGGTTACATAATATCTGATTATATCGATCAGTGCACGTTCTTTTTGTCCACACCTCGTATATATAAAATAATCTCACTACCTCGCTGACATAACGTATGCTTTGGAGATATAGAAATAATAATGGAAGGTTTAAAGATATTGTGTTTAAAGATACTGTGTTTAAGGATTTAAAGATACTGTGATGTGGTAGACAAAATAAAGAAAGAAGTACTGAGATAGTTTGGTCATGTATCAGCGAGGAAAGGATGGTTAAGAAAATATATTGAAGCATTGAAGACAATAGGAATAGAGAAAAAGTCCGCAAAAGTCCTGGCATCATCAAATACTACAAATATTGGAGGATGGCCCTGTTTAAAACCTCAATAACTGTAGAACTAGCAAGAGAAAATGTATGAATGTAGCCGAAATAAAAGTGGTGTGCCAAGATAGAATAATATGGCGTTATATCCTTTCTGCCTAACCCTACGGGGAAACGGCGAGATGGTTAGTCAGTAGTTAGTTAGTTTTAAAGATAGCGCTCTAGGTCAGAATAGTTACGAGGAGGATATTCCTACAAAAATGCTAACTTTTGCCTAGAATCTATTTATCGAAAACGCAGTATAAAGTTCTTGGTTTTGCCATTGCCAGTTTAAAAAAAAACAAATCGTATGAATTTTTCGGAAGAAACAAGGTCTATATATTTTTAAAAATATATTTAGATATAAATTAGTGCATAGAAATATTACACAAGTTTTATATTACTATTTTTTTTTAATTTTTTTTTTCTAATCGCTATACAGTATGATTTACTTAAGCGCAGACTTTGATTCGCTTTGCCAATCAGAAGTGTGTTCGGCCACGTTAAATTCAATTATAAAATATACTTCTTAATAAAACTGAGAATACCAGGATTTCTGATTAAGTTTTATTTATTTTAGCTAAATGAGGTTAAAATTATTGAAAACATTAAATGTGTAAAAGGAGAAAAAATGTTAAATCCAAGGTACTAAGAGTAATATAGTACTGATACAAAGCAACAGGACATGCAAATGTCAATTGAATCAAAAGTTTGAGGCGCTCTTCTTCAAACCCCAACAATCATTTGAGTAATCTTAATTTTGGTTTACAAACGTATTGTGGTGTATTAACTATATGATGAGGAGCTCTGGAAGCAGGAAATGACCCAGGAGTTGCGTGCAAATAAGACTAACTGTACGTGTATATTGTCAAAGTAATTACTGCGCTACGTCTATCTCTGACTGCGGCCAAATAGGCATGATGACAGATTTTGTAATTACCTTCTATAATGTAGGTAAACGTCTACTTTTACCGAAAATAATTTTATTTGAGTAATGTACTAAGTTTTTACGCAAATAATTAAATTTTTATCTAGCCATTTTTAATTTCGCGCAAAAAGGCCCGCAGATGTCATGGCGTCTACATGATGTCAAGCCTAAGTAAACATTTCATTGTGTCTATAATAACGGTTCAGAGACACAGGTGATGGTTCCATAGGCGTAACGTCATTCGCACGATCGGTGCGGTGTTTCAGTTAAAATGGCCGAATACAGAATCTTAACTTCTATTTTATTGAAAATTTTATTAATCTCAATGTGTATATTAAAACTGGATCATTTTTTTGAATCAGGACAAGCAGGACCCACGGTCATTCATCTCACAACATATCAATATTTATTCGCGTGAACAAGAAAAAAAGGCCCCATGCTTTTAATTTTATTGGCAAACGCATATATTCTGATCTTTTTCAGTAGTGTGATTGATTAAAAAGTATATTTTCTCCTTTTTTGATATTTTTTTAATAATAACGTATTTTTTAAATATACTACTCGCATTTCCCTTTACCTTTAAGATATTGTACATCATATGGTAATATGATTAAATAAAATGTTGTTTATGAGAAATTTGATTACACAAACATTAATTTTATGGTTAACGTTAATTAAATTTGAGAGTTTACGGAATCTCTTACATAGAGAAAATGTATGTTTCTAAACAGTGTTCCTAACATACAATCTTCCATGTATACATACAAATGTTCTTGCATTAAAAGGTACTCGCTTGAACCAGTGTCGCTCGGATTATTTAAAAACTTGTTTAATATATTTTTGAAGGCCCTGTGGTCTCAGTGAAGCGTTGGTTAAAAAATATAAGCATCGTTCAATCGATTCCAAATTGTCGTAAATTATCTTTCTTTTTCCTATATCAAAATTATATTATTAGATTAGACCACACTAATTGCTTCTTTGTTGCTGATATTTTTATATTTACTTTTATGTATACTATATTTTTATGTATGTTTTAAAATACCCGTTATTATTTTTTTAAATTTTCAAAAAGCTTTGCAAGTATATAACTTTAATTTTAATCACATCAGGTTCTTTTAATCAGTCAGATGAGAATTTGTAAAAAAAATTCATTGACTGCCATCTTTTACACCAATTATAATAACTAGCAGGTAAGCGATCGGCTGTCGCCGGTTGCTTTCTGCTAGGCCCTGCGGGCGGCTATTATGCCCGCTTCACGGCCAATGACGGCCGCACCGCAGGCAGCGATGACTGCTGGGCGGCCAATTGTGTTTTCTATGCAGCAAACACAATTGTTTACCTATGCCTACGTCAGCCGTTTCCCAGCCAATTGTGTCTGCTACATGGCAAGTTTCCTATTTTTCAATACGAAAATTGAAATTTAAAAAATATCAAGAAAAGGTAAGTGTTCTGCAATAGCAGAACCCTACTTAAAGGTGATCTTATTAACGAAATGCAATATATACAGCATGGTTATGTTATACACCTATTGTATACCTATATAAAAAAATTAATTACGTTTAAAAAAATCTGCTCCATCCATTAATCGCATAGAACTTCTGGAAAATCGAACATCAATTCTGTTACAAAATTAATAGAACTCGATAATCGACTGTATACTGAAATAGATATTAGGTAATTCCTGATACTTAACATTACAACCTCATCATCTTTATTGCATTGTTGATTAAGTTTGAACCATGCAGTTAAATGTTGTTTTAATTGAGGCTACTGCCCGAAGAGCTTCTTTTTCTCGTCCTTCTGAAAAATAAATTTGCTGTCCATTTGGTAAATGCACTGAAAAAAGCATAACACAATGTGAATGATCATATATGGGGTTTTTCATGATTCCCCATGTAGCCTACGGCGCACTAACATATCGACAGTTGATAAATTGACTCATTTCGTCTCCATAGTTTCATTTGATTCTAAATTTTTAGGATTTTGGTGAATTTTAATTCTAGTACTATCGAAACTTTTGGATATATATTTATGAATATATTTAACACTCAAAATGGAAGAACAAATTTCAATGTTGATGTACGCATTATACTTACTTCAAACGTCAAAAAGCGATATTGCCAGCACAAAAAATATATTTCCGTGTCACGTTTTTCTGTTTTCTATGTTCTATATAATGAAAACACGGATTTTTTAAATATTCCACGAAAATATTTAGAAACAACGATTAATTTCCAATAGTTTAATATAATTTGAATGTTTTTTAATATCCGTTTGTTCATTTTCCTATATTTTTTAATCTTTTTAATGTAATCTAAAATGTAATTTTTAATTGACAACAGAAATCATCCACTAATAACTTCATTTTTAGCGTAATTAATATATAGAGTTCATTATCCTCGTCATTTTCATCCGTTCGTCTGTCGAAACTTTGTGTAATATCCGTAACTTCTTTTTAGAAAAAAGAATATATTTCTTCTTTTTTTTCTTTTTTTATAACTAAATTAAAACTTATTCTTTAGGAACCGACATGTAAAAGTACCGTCATTTTTTAAGAGTAACAGATAGATACCTTATAATTACCTACTTCGTGTCTACATCAATTAAGCTTAATAATTCATTAAAAATCGTTTTCGTCTATATTTATGCATTTTCTTTGTAACGATCTATCAATATTGGCTTCAGAATTCTCAGAAAACATTATTTACTAGTTATTGTTGTGATTTTCAACGTTTTATAGAAAAAAAGTAGAAAACATTTAGAAAAAAAAAACATTTTTAAGGTTTAATTCGACATTTCATCAAAAGGTAAAGAATATTTTTTATTCAAAATTGAATAAAAAAGTTTCCCCGAAAACTTTTGCAACTGGCTACGAGACATTATTTATACATTACAAAAACTTTAAAAAAATCAACACTGTAAATTTCCATAATTCAATAATTTCTTTTGAAAAATTTTTGAGGCATTATTAGCATTCCAGGTCACGTAGGTGTATTATTGTGGTAAACCTCAAATAAGTTTCTGATTTTTTAATTGCGTTTATTTGATGCATTTAAATTGTAATTATTTTATTCAAAATATTAACATTAAATGGAGGAGGAGCGTGCAGTGAGAAAAAGAAGCATATATCATTAAAAGATTTGACAGATACTTCGTGGTGCAACATTTTAATTTAAAATATGTTATATTTTACTTTGTAATATACACACAGTATGAATTATTAAATGACTACTATAGTTTTGAGAAGAGCAGTCTCTCTCATCATCAGGTATAGGTAATAACTAACTTAAATTCAAAATTTATCAATCTAATCGGGTAGGTCCGGGGGGCGTGCGATGGGGAAAAAATTAATAAATATTATACATGTGGGGGTTGGTGTGAGTGAATCGACCTTTTTGTAAGGTAACCCCCAACAATGCTGCTTCTTATGGAATTTGTTCAAGGGTCACCACTCCGTTTATTAACAGAGTCGGAGTTCTCTGATGAGAATGAAGTCGCGATGATTTAACAGTTAAAGTAACAGTTATGAATACAAAAAGGCGCAGAGTACAAGTATACGATGAGAAGTTAAATGAAAAAGACTTCCGCCGTACAAGAAGGCCACTGGGCGTGAGGAGATGTATGATGTGCGTCCGGCTTCTTATAGTCGACACGCACAAAGAAATTGAAGTCCCCTTTCCTCGTGCCGTTGCAGTTACGCTGATCCAGCGAAGTGTCATGCCCCCTGGTTTGCTGTGTCTCCGTTTTCCATAGTCCGCTGCCGCCTCACCTTCGATGCGCTAGCAGATTTACCTGCGGTGGTACATCCTTCGCTTGCGTGTCGGGCGCGTGTCACCGACCCCAATCACGTAGGTGCGTCACTGTATGTGTGTTCTATATGGGAGGTTATCTGTGTGGTGGTATGAATCACTACATACACATTAATAAATTATATAACACTTTAGTCTACTTCACCAATCTTAGAGCTTTTTGCGGTAAAATATACCCCTCCCCACTGCGAGCCCTCCTGACCAACACGATTAGATTGATAATTTTTTTATTTAAGCTATTAATTATCTATACCTGATGATGAGAGGGACTGCTTCTCTCGAAACTATAGTAGTATTTTAAAAATTCATATTGTGTGTGTGTATATTAAAGTAAAATATAAAATATTTTATAACAAGCATACATTTTGAAAATAAATCGAAATAAGAGATACATCTCATAATATTCCTATAACAATAATTAAAATATTATTTAGATTTTAATATTTCAAAATATTCTGCCGTTAAAATATTAAATTAAGATTTTTTATCCAAATAGGCATATGCTCAAATAAAAGTCGTGCTTCTTATTTTCACCGCACGCCCTTGGTATTAAGTATATTCAAAGGAATTTTCACTCAAAAAAAGGCGATTTCAACACAGTTTATAGCATCGGAGTACAAAGTTTAATGGAAAATTATCAACGGTTGTATTTATTCCGAGTAATAAAAATGGACGAATATTGCATTGTTTTGGTTTCTCCCATTACGGGACTGTATAATTAAGCGTGCATATGTGTACGCGGGAACCCCGACTAACACCGCGATAACACTTGAACGTTCAGCATACAGCAGAAAAGACGTTACTGTCGGGAATATCTCACTCACGCCTCATTAAGCCACCGGCGTAACATTAACGCTGCCGCAGGAATACAGGTCTGGCGACAACCTCGTAAAGTGTTGAGTTCTTCCCGGCCCTCCCCCGGCGGGGTCGTGTTGAGTCGGTCCGGGTTCACGTCCTTTTAGGGTGCTAAACTTCTCAAGGGCGAGTTTTAACGCTGAGGCTTGATTACGTCTAATGAAAATTGAATCTCGACTCAAAGGCTCCAAAGAGTACTTTGGCCGTGGTAATTTTGCCTAAGCGGCGTAATTAGTGCTTGCCGTCAAATTAAAAGATCATTTCGTAACCGAAGAATGACAAAATACTTGTTTATAAAAGATAACAAATATATAACAACCTATTAAATAATGCAATTTTCTTTTATGAGTAGCTATAACTTAGGTATTAAATATGACGAAATTTTTTGTTTTATTTTCATCTTAATATACAAATTAAAACAAATACTTTTCTTTCATAAACGTATTTTTTTATTAAATATATTTTTATAAAATTTGTTAGAATTTTTTTTTCCTTAACATATCGAATGACCACTTCACTTCGTGTTTTTGGTTTCGCATTCTATTCATTCATCTAGCTTGTCTAAATCAAATGTTTTGTGACTTTCATATACGTTCAGAATATTTTGAGTTTGTTCAAATCTTTCAAAACAGTGCTGGATTTCTGTCACAGACATTATTAATCAATTAATGTATAATATAGATATCTCTCTATGAGATATCTATAATATACATTAATTCATATACGTTTTTTGTGACTTTCATATACGTTTATAATATAAATAGCTTCGTCTTTGCTAATTTATCTTAATAAACCCTAATTTATCTTTATTAACCAAACCTAATGTTTTTTGACCTGAACTAGTCTTTTATAAGGCCAGAGTTGTTATTTTATTATATATTTTATCAAATTATAATAATTTTATTATTTGTTTTAATCTTCTTATATTCATTAATTACACCTACATGTTTCGGAAAAATCTTTCCATCGTCGTATGAGATGTCTGAATAATCATGGTTTTTCTGAATTTTAAAATCGTTATTACGGTCGTTAGACATATTTAACTGTAAATGGTTACGGATATTTTATACGAACCGTATGTTTTTCCCAATTTCAATACAGATGGCAGTTACAAACTATCAAGTTTTTGGCGCCCTGTTCTTATGACTTTGATTCAATATTTGAGAGACGTCACAGAAAAGTCTGCCGACGTTACTAGTACATATTGCACATTGGCGACCTCTACCGTAGAAGTGAACACTCCACAACAAAGTGCATATTATTTACGCTCATGGAAGCTTTAATCAGTCTGCCCTATACCTCTACGGGTACAGGTGGTCCTCTTGATGACGTTGAATACGAATTCAACGAAACGTCGAGAATTGTTTCTCGGAAAAACATACGGTTCATATAAAATATCCGTAACCATTTACAGTTAAATTTTAAAATCATTTATTAGAAAATCACGGTATTGGTAAAAATTTAGGACTTCCTATTTTACACAAATAATTTTGGTCTGAAATTGAATAATTTAGAATCATTAGAAATTAGTTATGTATGTAAAAATTAACAAAATTTTATTAATAATCAATTAAATTTAACTACTTGTCCAATAATAAACTTTTTTCCAATAATTTTGGATTTAATCAAGAACTTCAGCAATAGTATTTAAAAATAATTTAGAAAACCAAAAAACAAAATACATCATTAATTTTGATATTTTGACATTTATAAAACACCCTGACGATGGAAAGATTTTTCTAAAACACGTAGGTGTAATTAATGAATATAAGTAGATTAAAACAAATAATAAAAATATTTTATTATTACATAGTTGCTCAACAAATTGGAAAAATATATTTTATCGTTTAGCGTGTAATTATTTGACTATAATTTTGGACAAGAAGTTCACTGGGCATATGGAGTGTTATTGAATTAATTAATGGCTGTCGAGAGGTTCTGCCCAGCAGAGCCAAACCAATCGAGATTCGGCCAATCCAATAATGTGTTTATGCGCAACTCGGTAAACATGAAAATATATACCTACCTTTGTAAAATGGAAATACCTTCATGCATATCATAAGCGCGTCACATTATTTGTGACAATCGCAATAAGAGTGTGAGGAGGGATGAATTAATATTAGTGGATTTTTTGTTTATCTATATACGTGGGGTATAAAAGTTAAGGCAGCAATATCCAAAAAATTAAACTAACGTTTTGAATACAGTAACCGAGGATAATAATTAAAAATGCACTGAATTCTAGACTTCATGTATGTATCCCTTACGAAACAATCAATATTTGCCATAAATGTATTTGCTACGTTTTCTATAAAATCTCGAATTCAATACATTGCAAATTAGCAATCCTGGATGACTGCATTCAATTTTTTTGGATATTGCTGCCTTTTCTATTATACCCTACATATAATATGGGTATGTATGACGTTGAGTATACACATTTTTTTTATTGTAGTCTCGTTAGTCACTTTATATTTTTATGAAAGATACATATTTATCATTATGTTTATTCTTATTTTTAATTCGACGTGGTTCACTAAATAACATAGACCCTTCAGACCAGAGATCCTTTAGATATTGTATCATGATCATAAAAATGGATGAAAAACGTAAACAGGACTTCATCTATTTATGAGATATTCTAATACACTCGAAACTCGAATTATTAGATATAATAAAACGAAATTGGAGATAACAAGGATCATATTTTCCATCCATATAAATGATCATTATAAAAAAATTCCACATCATAATAGTATATCTAATGTTTTTTTATATTGTACTAGTTGTTTGTACCTGGCGTAGAACAGGTTAAGAATTAAGTTAAAAATAAGTTTTTGGTAGGACACAAAAGTTTGTTTTGCAAAATCTCTAATAAAAACAATTTTTCCATTACATCTACGCTGGAATTGATGGTATGTCCAGGGATGAAATATAAAATGTAATATTACCTACTGAATCCTAAAGAATAAATATACAAAATTTAAGTCAGAACGGTCAAACAGTTATAGATTTGTATAGAAAACATACCAGGGGGAGGGGAAAATGTGGCCTTTGTTTCCTGTTGGGTCCTTAAGAATACGTTCGCAAAATTTGGGTCAGATCGATCAAACGGTACATATTTGAACGAAAAATATATCAGGGGGAGGGGAAGGGGTAAAAGGCGACGGAAAATCTGCGTCTCAGTAGCTTACAGCAAGTTTACAGCACAGTGGCCAGTTTTGCGCCAACGGTGATAGGAGGTACATGTTAACCCTCTCTGGCACGTAATACCCGACCTCACAATCGGCTTATGTTTTTTTGTGCCAAATATTAATTTTTTTTATCGCAATTTTATGTCATTTTTGCACTTTTTAGAGATTATTCTAAAATTTACCTTTCAAAAAGGAGTAACAACATTTTCAGACCTACATAGATGAAAGATCAAGCGACAGTTGTGATCACTCAGGGAGTGATAAGAAGATTGCACACTGTTTTCAGTGTAGTGACGGAAGTAAAGAAAACACGTGGTTCAATATTGTGCTACATTTTATGCTGCTAAAGTCAAAATTAAATAATTTCAAGAAAATTTTGGCGAATTTCCCATCTCTCTCCTGGACATCCTATCCACTTCCTGCCTGAATTTAATGAGTTTTTATTATTATTTGGAGGTTTTGGAAAACAATGGCAATTATTTTTAACTAAATACGTAACAATAACGCAACAAAGCCAAAGCTTACTACAATCATGTTATAATATTTGTAAATATGTGTTTTTACTTATGTAGCTTTTATAGCAGTAGAGCTAGAATATTTGTGTATACTTAATTACAATCGCTGCTAAACTTTGCAGACGACTAAATGAGTTTAGTTAGTGTTAGGTTGGTACTTCAGTTACACCAGCTGTTTATAAAGAATTGGAGTACTGCCTGATTACTGTACAGCATTAATCTACAAATTTGTACATCTAATAACGCGTATTCATCTAAATAGGTACTCCATCATTATTTGCTAATTCCTTCGAGAATGAAATCCAATGAGAAAATATTGACTTAATGAATAAAGGTCTCCTTTATAATATTTTAAATAACTTATGATATTGCTAACCTAATGCTTATTTTCAAAACAAATTTCGCAAACTCGTTTAAATTTACTGACTTATATTTTAATATACATACATGGATATGTGTATGTATATCCCCGTTCCCATATAACTTTTTTCTGGTCGCATAATATAAAATTTTTGTGATATCTATTGACGGCCTCGTTCACCTGATCGTAGAATTTTATTTGTCGATAACAATTTGTCAAAAATAATAACTAAAAATATTCCTAACTCAATTCAGCCGGCCTTTTATACGAGTAACAAATTAAAAAAATACATACTAAATAACAAGGATAGTGATAATCCTATCATGAAATCAGGAGTTTATAGACTTAATTGTAACGATTGCGATAATTTTTATATTGGCAAAACAAAAAGAAATTTTGAAACTAGGGTTAAAGAACATATCAAAGCATTAACTAGCAATATTGATTCTGATTTCGCAAAACATCTAATAGAATTTGACCATACATTTGATATTAACACAGGCTTAAAATTTTTACATTTCAACTATAAGATACCTCAAATAAATTTTAGAAATACTCGAAATTAGGAAAAATGTTAATATTAAGTCTAATATAATAAATACACAGACGAAATTTTTGCATAATCCTATTTTGAATATTTTTCCACTTAACATTCCAAATGACCCATAATAATCTACACCTCGAACCCCCCCCACCCCTCACCAACCCCCTCAACCGCTCCTTCACCGTAACATATTTGCTTGTTTCAACTTTTAAGATTAGTACACAATAATCCTGATGAAGAGAACATTGTTCTCGAAACATGTAGATTTTTTAATCTAATATAGTGGTGAAAACAAAGTAATTTGTGTTTTATTTTAATAATAATGTCACCACAAAGTTCAAGCCTTCATACAGAAGAAGAAAAAATATTCTTCGAACAGTAAATATATCCGTTTTTTTTAATCTACTTAAAGGAAATGGTCAACAGTAGTATGCTAATAACAATTTAATATTCAATTAATGGATAGAAATTAAATAACTGAAAGATATCATCCATCAAAATTAAACAAATATGCCGTAACATAATGAAAAATTCGATTCGAAGAGCATTTTTTATTGATGGGTTTGGCGTTTAACATCATCATCATCTTCATCCCCTTGTCCTAGTAGGGTTGGGGGCCCAAAGACTCGACAAGGTGTTTCCATTTTCCCCTGTCTTGCGCTGCTTCTGCATGAGTCCAGACCCGTTCTGTTTTCAAATACATTTATTTGTTGTCTCTCCCAGCTTAATCTGGGTCGATCCACCGTTTTTCCTCCGGGGTTGCCAAGAGGATTCTTCTTGGTAATCGTTCCTGTGGCATTCTGAGCACATGTCCAAGCCATGTCAGTTGTGATTTTTCTATGTGCAGGAGTAGGGGCTCCATGCCGAGTGTGTGCCTTATGTCGGCACTTTTAACTCTGTCCATCAGTGTGACTCCCGCTACCCCCCTTAGAAAACTCATCTCGGCAGCCTGGATCCTTGCTATCACTCTCTTGGTCAGGATCAAAATCTGATGGTCATATATTTGGGTGGGCCTGTACACAGATTTGAAAACAGTCAGTTTTGTCTTGACACTAAGCTAGAACGCCGGCTGCAGCTCCGATTCTTCTATCTATTTCATTTTCTTGCCTCCTGTTGCTAGAAAATTACTCCCCAATGTATTCGAATTTTTTTGACTTGCTTCAGCTGGGTCTCTTGTACGCTGATTGAGTACTGCTCTTGGTCTCTTCCTACGACCAATACCTCTGTTTCGGCAGTACTAATCTTCATCTCTACTTGAGTGCACTCTTCATTGAAGGAGAAATTTGATTGAGGAGTTTAGAGAGAAATTGGATAAAATCATAAACTACGTCTCGTCTACATGACTTTAATTATATTTTGGAGGTGGAGAAATTAAATGGTATATCGATAAAAATAAAGATTAGTTTCCATAATGTGCTTAGAAATTCAGAAAAGTTATTACTAGTCAGACAACGACGATACTGTTTTAGTCTTATATTGATATTTCTGAAGCTAGACCGAATTCTCAAACTTGAATTGTATACTCTCGAAACTAAGTAGTAAAATTTTAATCAAATAAACTCACTTAGAAGAAGAAGACTTTGTTTTTACGCTGCATGTAGAGATGCCTTTCCGCCAAAATATTTCCATCGTAAATAGTATTATTGTCTCGAAAGGCGATAAAAATAATATTTTTTATTCATCGTAAAGTCGTTTATTTTTCATTCCCAGGAGATCAACTACGACTCGCCGCGCGGAGGCGTGAGCGTGATCACGGAGAAGGGGGACATCACCACCTCGTACCTGCTGATCCAGCGGGCGCGCGCCCCCGACTCGGGCAAGTACACCTGCAGCCCCTCCAACGCCAACCCGAGGACCGTGGTCGTCCACGTGCTCAACGGTGAGTTTCCTACTGACCTACCTGGTCCGCCAAAACAGAAAAGCCTTCAAAATAAGACTGCCATAATTCGTAGCAAAGATATAATGTAAATAATTATTTTCTGGAAGATCCCAAATCAAATCAATGTTGGCTCTTGCTTCAAATAGTTGATTTTACTATTCAGGGCAGGATTCATATCATACACTCTTAGGAATTTTTTTACTATATTTTTATTTATAAGACGATTTATATACGATAGAATCGGAAACTTCCCTATTAAGGCTATTGTACATATTTCCCATATAAATAGCTTATTATATGTGAGAATTTAATTTTTTTTTTAATTTAAGCCAATTAATGATTATTCTTTTGCGGCCAAAATCTAATAATTGTGTTCTTAGAACATACATATAAAAATTGCGAAAGGATTATTTTTCCGCGTACTGCGGAAAGCCTTTTTAAAGTACAAATTTCCCGAAAAACAAAAGCATTCGTACGTCTCGTTGTCCAATATTTTTTCTGTTCCCAAATTTCAAATCTATATAGAGCTTTGAAGAATACTAGGACTTTAAAAACTAAAAAAAGGTCCTTAAGATTGAGATGCCTGATTGATTATTTTATTATGCTCTGGAGGTAGTTCATGACATATACAGAAAATGGAAATCCGCAGACTGTTAATTCTTATGATTAATTTATTTATATAATTTGTATGCTTTATTTATTTATTCTTCATAACAAAAAAGCATATAATTTTTGCTTTCCAGCTTTGATATTTTTTTTATAATCATTGCAATATATCCTTGGATAGTGTGTGGCATTCAATTAGTTAGGCATGAATCAAAATGCATAATTCTCTGTGAGTAATGCCCATCACTAACGCTACCGAGATGCTAGGTGGCGCTTTTTTCACAGCCGTGGCCTTAAATAATATTCTATATAAGGGGGCACTTTTCGAGAACACTTACACATTGACAAAAATATTGTCATTAATAATTTCCAACTCTTTTTATAAAAAAAATAGATGTATAAAAAAAATTGTATAAGAGAATTGTGTACTTAAATTTAAATACTAAAATGACACTAAAAATTAATTCAAACGTATAAAAGCATTTATTTAATATAAAATGGATTTAATTCAGAGTTGAAGAATTTAGAGAAAGAAGGTTACACAGGTTAGGCAGGAGTTAAAGATGAGCCATGGCCAGCTCACTGTAAAAATAACGTAAAAATACACGAAATCATTCAATTCAATACATCCATAAGCACTGTTTGCTTCGCATCAATATTGAAACAAAAAGTACATTGCCTGATATGTGGATCAATTAATTAATTAATTATATTTTCTTAATTAATTAGTAAGACATGTATTCCAAGAAAAGGATTTGCGGCAAAATGCGTAACATGTTGTCATAATTATAATCATGTCTAAATTACAAATTAGATAGCAAGCTTCGTGTTTAGTTAATAAGTATCCGTAAATATGTAAATTTATATACACAATATACCCCTATATAATTAATATAAATCATAATCCTCGTTAAAACTTCTTTAAAAATTAATTTCAACAAAATCAAGATGATCTGCAAATAAAACCCAAACACAGTATTAGATATGTGCCCGCATAAAATGCCTATATTTATACCTAGGACAAATTTTAAAGCTGTGCAAAAAAATTCAATTGAGTTAAATATAATTGAGAAAAAAAATGGGTTGGAGAGTTTTCGTTAAACTACAAATGAGAGAATAATACATCATCTTTGAATACGTCGACCAGTAATTGTTAGTAGCGTGCAGCGCATATAAGGAAAAAGGTGTGCATTAGTAAAGATCTGGGATACAAATATTAATTAAATAATCCTTATCTTAATGAAATGTTGATTTATAATTCTAGCCGTAATTCATCCTACGGCTAGAAGTTTTATTTCCGACGTTTCTTTACTTAACTTCATATCAATTCCTAATCTCACTTGTTTGCGCCCAACAAATTTATTCCAAAGACCTAGTCAAGTTGAGAAAAAACTCGTCCTGAACCGTGTATTTTTACTTATCTCTATGTCTGCGATTTTGTAATACACAAGAAATTTTTTCATGGAATAGCGGGTTTCTTCGAACGGTCGTATGCCAGGTGAAATCTGCGCGCACGTCACTTGCAGAAATATATTTTTTTTACAAATTCCACCGAAAACTTTTTGTTAATTCTATTTCTCATTTCTATGGTGAATGTAAATAACATCTGTCATATCCTCATGATTATTTACGACGACATTGCCATCGATGATATCATAAAATGTTTGATTTTTTGGGAAAAGAAACGTTTATCTGAAATTAGTATTATTCACGATTTAATTTTATATATAAATGGTCTTCGAAATAAATCGTAAATTTTTGCCGTATTACCTTTATATAAAATATTTATTTATTTATAAAAACCTCTTAACAATACTTTTTTTATAGTACAGTTATTTTTGTGGGATGAATTTACTTAAAATATTTCATTTTAAGTAGATTAAAATAAAATATTTCATCAGTTAAAAAAAATCAAAAAATTTATGCGCTTATAGGTATATGCGTAAACATATATTTTTTAATATAGGTATATAGTCGGTCACAGCACAACTTAAGTTTATACCCACTGCACGCCACTGGTAATTGACAATAGTCCGAACTCAGAACTGTTTTTTGTGTGTACAGAATTTTCTATATCGGTTCCTCTCATTCGCCACCAGGTTTCTCTATTTTAATACTTGCCTTATAGAAAAATACCAACCCAAAGCAATATAACACGGTTAAAATTTATAAAAAGCCATTAAAAAATACGAACATATACAATACACGAATATAAAGTAAACAATTTTATTATAGATTATAGATATTGTCACAACACGATGGTTGTGGGAAACAAATGAAATACTAAAAACTATTTAAACTTTAATTCAATATAAAAAGTCACCGGTCACTAATTTGATCGTAGCACTTTTCCGAAATTCACTTTTAATATTTTGAAAATATTTTACACACTTATTATCCAATTTTTTATTTCCCCCTTATTATCTCTGCTGCTCTTTTACCACTCTTGAATAACTTGTCTCTCATTAACTGATGCGCGTTACTTAAAAAGCTCAATTTTCACTAAAAAAACTTCTCACATATCGGTAGGTACTTCCTTAGTTACTATCGCGGGAATCAAAAATGCGCTAGCAACACACGTTAGCAACACATCGCTTATCTGTGGGTTTAAAACTCTGACATAACTGATTTCACAGTGGCCGGTCAATACCTGTTTATAAATAATGTCGTTTTCTCGATGTCTCCAGAGTTTACTAGAATAATCCAGTCAATTCCAGATTCGTGTGGACCATCCTAGAATCTTCTAATATCTTCCAATGTTGGTTAAAAGTTATAGAGTGATGTAAAATCATCGATTAGTTTAATTCTTTCTGATTCTGCCATCTCGTGAAAATATTTAAATGGTATAAATGGTAAAATATTTATACATACAACGCAAAAATTAACATATATCAAAAAATAAAATAGAATGACAATACACACATATTAAGTTAAAGAAAAAAATAATTAAAAAAATCGAAAAAACTAGGGCGCCGGTAAATAATCAGTGATGGCAAATGTCCACGCTCCCATTTTGGGAACAAAAAACCCGTCAGTCCAGAAACCGAAACCGTCACGACCGGGTAAAATCCGTCCTGCACACGAGCGGACCAAATTATCATTTCAGAAGGGTGGCAGTTGGGTTACCCCTCCCACCACCCCCACGTCTCCAATATAATATCTACCAGCGCGACACTCGTTGTGTTACGAATTCTCGGAAGAGAATATGACTGTGTATTCTATCCGTTCTGTTACATGAGGAACGAACATGCACCGTAAATGTGTCAAAACTGGTAATGATACAAAGAGCCATGAAAGAGGCAATACTGGACACTGCCTTGAGAAACAGAAAAATAAATGGGTGGATGAGTAGAGAGGTTGCCAGTTATGTGAATTTTAATGGCATCGGAAACAGAAGACGTATTATACTTTTGCTTTTAAATTGTTATCATTTTAATGAACGTGTACTAAAATCTGTATAAATAAGTACGAAGAGTGTTTTTTAAATCAAAATAGTATGGTAATCTTTTATCGCTGCCTATCCGCAATGTGTACATGAGGTGGTTATTTAATTACAAATTTAATTAAATAAAATATTTTAAAAATCATAAAAGCAAATAAACTAACAAAAAATGTAAATTTATATTCTGACCGAATGTCTGATATTAATTATAAAATTCTACATAAAGGTTTTTGTTAATTATTGTGTAGGTTTTCATGAAAATAAATTGTATACAAAATTTACTTCTTTACATATATATATCACTTTACAAGATATATTTAAATAAAGTTACATTTATTTTTTATTTAAAACCGGTATTTCTCTTTAATTGACAATATTAC
Organism: Agrypnia vestita; assembly: GCA_016648135.1. Taxonomy (NCBI): domain Eukaryota; kingdom Metazoa; phylum Arthropoda; class Insecta; order Trichoptera; family Phryganeidae; genus Agrypnia; species Agrypnia vestita. The sequence continues at coordinate 58,124 of JADDOH010008828.1, forward strand.
ATGAAATAATTCTTCTGTTTATACACAGTGTTTTGAATGTATGCAATATACATATGTCTCAGATAGTTTGTTAACAAATACAAAAAAGATTCCTTGATATACATGGAATATTCAAAGACGAATTAGTGTTTACGTAATTTGATATCAATGAGATGACATTTTTTGCAATTTTTAGAACAAAGTCTCTTGATAATTAAAAAAGTTACGAAAAAATAATCTATCGAAAAAAATTAAATACATTGATTTTTTTCGATAAACTTTCTAGTAATTTTATCAAAATTGTCCAAAGAAGAATGATTTAAAAAAAAATATATATTTTTAATAAAATACAAGGAAAACGCTTCCTGCAGAAGTACTAATTTTAATTAAAACTCGTGGCATTGTTAATTAAAAATATACATCTCGCGCTGTCATATTTAATTAAATTGATATTCAGAGCATTGAGTGAGAACTATTTAAAAGTTAACTTGAAAACATTGGAATTGTTAAAATTATTGAAAATTTTCAATGATGAATTGATGAATTTTACCACTACATAACAATACATAAACATGAAATATTTACTAATTGCTGTTACCTAGAATAGAGATGGAAAAATATGAATATTTTTTGTTTTACACAATTTGTGAAACATAAGCTGTCAAAATAAAAATTTTACAGCAGTTCCACAAATAATAAGGCCGGTAAGATAATCCAGAAAAACCAGAATAAGGCGAATGGTCAAACTCTGCGAAGAAATTTGTAACTATCAGTTGCCCCAGATGACCAACATATCGAATGACAGAACGGTAGAAGAGTGATTGGTCCCTAGTCCTTTAAATGTAAATGTGATCTATTGGGTGTTTTTTTAAACGAATATAAGAATGAAATTAAATAAAACCCTGAAAAACGTAGTCATAGCTATGGTTTTTACTTTAATGCAATGATAATTTTAGGCTATTGTTGTTTAAATATGATGAGGATACCATGATTTTCGAAATCAATTTACTAACGTTGCTCTGGCGTTAGTCTATTGATGGTGAAATCACAAACCAAACCAAAATGAGGATAATCAGTTACCAGCTGTCAAATTGGTTGTCGCTTTATTATGGACTAAAGAAAGACAAATATATAAAAAAAAAATCATTTTGAGTTACCATGCGCACTAACAAAAAGCTTACACCTATGCTGAATAAGTATTTTCAGACCTCTGAAAATATAATTAACTCGAAGAGAAACTAATGAACTGGTGATCTTCAAATATGCTAATTGAACTAGTCGGATCTCAAGCTTAAAAATGGTCACACAGTTTAATTAATATTAGTCAAATATCGCGGAGTTAGAATCGCGGATATTAATAATTTTGTAAAAAAAAATTGTTTAATATATATAATTTATCTATTATATAAATCCAACATTATAATATTCGATATTAAGCTATACAATACGATGTAGATACTTATATAAAGAAAACATTAGCAGTAAAGCAATATCCAAAAAATTTAAAATATTTAGAACGCAGTCATCGAGGATGACTAAAAAAAATGTACTGAATTCTAGATTGTGTGTATCTAACTAAAAGGTTATATTATCTATCTTAGGTTAAATTTTTTATAAATACTCGAATTCAGTAGATTTTAAATATGTAATCTTCGATGACTATTATTATTTTTTTTAATGCTGCTGACTTTGCTTTTATACCCCGCATACGCCATTTTAAAAATATATGGTAATTAAATCTCTAACAAACGATTTTTAAACAATATAACTGTCTATCATATAATATGATTATTGAAAATACAATTTTGGGTACTAATAGTGCATTGGTAGTGGAATATAAATATCAAATCATGGAATATGAAATCACCGGGAATCGAAACCGGAACCCTCGGTGTCAGAAGTCAGTGTCATTCCCAGGCTCGAGAGCTACTAATATTACATAATACATTTGAACATAGGAGTATATAGAGATATAGAAATTAATGTATTTATATAGGTATTTATGTTAAGATGATTTAAATATCATTCAAAGATGAACTCACCTCAAAAAAGCTTTACGTATAAACATTATTTTACAAAAACAACTCACTGGCTAAAGACTTTATTTTAATTTTTTTTTTGCTAAGCTAGTATTTTTTTTTGCTAAGCTACAATTCAAAAATATTCCAGGCTTGAGTTAATCACATAGATATATTATGACCTCACAGTGTCAATGTGTCATACGCACTAGATCATGAGGGCCGTCTGGCCCCCGTTGTCTTTTTTTCCATTATTTATACTAAATGACATGCAAAAAATGAGATTGGCGATTATTACTATAATTGAGGGGGTATAATTGTATATTAATGAATAATTGTCTGGTAGGTGCGTCACAAATTTGTATATCAAGGAAATATGAATATATATAAACATACTCATTTTTGAAGTTTAGAAATTAACTGAAGGAAAAATAGAAAAAAAAATCATTTCCCATACGTTACTCCCCTGAGTTATTATAAATGTTCACGATATGGCGAGCTATTTTATATAGATAACTAGTACCCTATGAGAGAGAGAGATAGAAGAGGCAAAGAGAAGATGACTGCTTAAGTATGTTTCGAAATAGATTTAAAATTTAAAATTTATCTATCATTTGCTTTTACTCGAATTCATAACACATCACAATTTCAATTAATAGCACAGTTGTCTCTAGATTATGTGGGGTGTGCAGAAAAAATGATTAGATGAGCTTGATTAGATGAAGATGAGCTTGATTAGATCTGCCGAAAAAATAAGATTTTTTTAAAGAGATAATAACAATAATCCATTATCTTTCTTCTTTGATTAAAAGCTGCCGTTTCCATCAATAGCAGAAATATATTAAAGCGCGCCCAGATATTAATTCGCACGTATTCGCATCCACCGTAAATCCCGATCGATGAGAAATTTTCATTATTTAACAATTATCAGTTTCACAATTTTATTTTTCTTGGTATATTTTAGGTAGCCGCAATATTTTTGTTTTACATTTACATTGAATTAATTTTGGAAATTTTATTAAAACTTCAAAATAAATAATCCGCTAACCTGCTACCGGTAACCATAATCCCGAATAATCGAGTGTCAACTATATTATAAAATAAAAATACCTCAAATATTCAATGTTAAGTAATGCATTATGTCACTTCGTTATTCATGAAAAATGTGATGTTGAGTCTATTTAAATAATCGTTTGATTATTTAAATAGACTCAACTTTGCATTTTAATAATACTCAATTTTTTTAATCAGTCCAACCAAAATTTTATATTTCAATTAAATACAAATAAACAATTAAACAAATAAATAAATAAACTGTAAAGTAACGAATATTTGAAAATTCATATTAAATATATTAAATTTGGCGCTGCAACATATTGCTTTTGGGGACGCGATCATTAAGATCCGAATGCGAGTTTTGAAATGTTTTCATATGAACAGATCCTGGTTGGATCAGTGACGTAGCTAAAGCCTGGAATCTCTGAACACGATTATAAATCATGAAAACATATTAATTTCATAATTATAACCAAATTATTCCTGATGACGTATCTACATAATTGTCGCTTTTAGATATATACCTATGTATTTCGAATGCCCTGCTAACTATTCAATTTTCTTCGGGATGTCTGCATAGTTTTTATAATTATTTTATATTATATATAATACATAACTTTTATTACATTTTTATTCTATAAAAACTTAAAAATTCTTAAATTTTCTCGCTGTACCTTTCCAAAAAGAGACTCTTGTGTTTGGATAATATTATTTTCAGTATCTCGAGTTTCTTAAATTGTTGCTTTGAACAATCAATTTTACTTTAATCAACTCTATAAAATAAAATATGATACAAAATTAAAAGCTTTATTCCCACTGAAAAAATAAACACTAAAATAATTAATAAAATAAAGATGACATCTTTAATTAAAATTCATATAGCATGGAAGAATAGTGAAGATAAGCTAATGCTGAATAATGAAGATAAGCTAAAACAAAATAATCAAATTTTATTGGCTTGACTAATTTTTTTTTGTTTATATATATATATATATATATATATATATGATGATTTTTGATTATCTGATCAAAAAAATGGTATTTTCCAAACCAAGATAGTTAAATCGATTACCGTAAGTGGTAATGTAAACAAATTTTATTTAAATTTTGATTAAAATTAATAATCAGTGTACTTAAATATTAAAATAATGAATATAATTCATATTTTGGAAAAAAAAAAAAAACAATGAGCTAGTTGGTACGATATATACATTCTATATTCCATATTATCTCCCGAGCTAGTTGAAATACGCCAAACACATTTAATGACAAATCTTATTTACTGGATTTGTGTATAATATACTTATGTTATAAAAATGTTGAGGAATTTTTAGCATGTATTTCTTACCGCGCGCGTGGTCTCAATTTATTAGCGCCACGTGTCGCAGTAAACTTTTTTATGTAAAATTTGCAAAGTGGATTATAACTTTTTTTCCTTTCAGGAGAACAACCAGCTGCCATTCAACACGGAGTGAAGTTACGAATAGAGCACCCTTTAATGATAGTCCTGTTTGGGTTAATCTTAGCTTTTCTTGGTTGCTAGGTCTAAAATGTGTATGTTTAATTTATTGTAATGTAAAATATAAGTTTGTTCGCTCAGGTGAAAGTGATTCAAGAACATTCCGATGTAACACGAACAAATCAATGTAATTATTCCTTGTTACGAAGTAAAATTTATTTTATTCAAATATTTAAGAATATTCATAGTTCCAACAATGTAAATAAATTATAAAATATTTGTTTATCATTAAATATTAAAATACAAATTAAAAAGCTTTTATTTATACCTTCTCTCCCATAAATAATGTAGATACACTGTGTAAGTTATTACAGAATTTCTTTTTTTTAAACCTCCTCTATTACCAAAAAATTAAACTGAATACTGAAAGTATACCAATAAAGAAAATTGTAATATAATTAAGTATGCAGATTAGTACTGTGTTCTTTCGCCAATACATTCGCGTGATCTTTTGGTACGTAGTAGAACTAACAATGGAGGAAAATATGACATTATTAACTGAAAAAGTTTTTTTTTTGGAAAGGTGACAGTCTTACATTCGGAGTACGAATTATGTATGTATAGATATATATATATATATATATATATATATATATATACATACATACATATTACATCAAGCTACTTACTATTTACAAATGAAAATATATGATACTTATAAGAAAAGGACTGACTTGGTAGACAGATCGGGCCTGAGTCTGGAACCCCACACCGCTTGATCACTAGGTGAGTATCCTATTACAAGACCAAAAAGCATATCAGGAAACTACTTAGAGAAGAAGAAAATTGGAAAATATTTTATTTTATTTTCACTGTTTATTTAGTTCCATACATAAGTTGTACGGGCTTATATTGTCTATGTGAAAAATGCTAGGATATAAATAATTTAATTAAGAAATTTAAGAACAAATTAGATACTATGTTTTAAACTTTGTTGCTTTATTGCTATATATTTGTCAACTAGTTTCGGTTGGACTCAACCTTCTTCAGGACAATTATAATATAGACTAATCTAGGTTCAGAAATTTATAAAGGAGGAAACAAAAAGAGAGAGAGGGACAGAGTGACAACTAGGTGGGGGGGAGGGAAGGGGAGGGGTTAACTGAAGATAGAGGGAACAGCTTTAAAATCGGACTATTAGATAAATTTATTTGTTTATTTATTATTTGACTATTATTATTGATGGCTTTATTAATTTCTAATGCTTCTAGATTGTTAAGTCGCAAACCTAGTCCGTTTTTGTGTAAAATTTTTGGCCCTGTATTATTATTAAATGTGTGATTAAAATTAATTAGATGTTCGGCAAATTCAGAAAAACCTACATTTGTTAAGCATTTAATGTGTCCTTTTATTCTAATATTTACGTTTCTCGATGTTTTACCAATATAGAAAGCTGGGCAATCATTGCAGCAAAGTTTATAAATACCAGAATGGTTTAATATATTTTCTTTGTCTTAACAGTTACTTAATAATTTGCCTAAATTGTTACTGGTATAAAATGCTGGCTTTATCTCTTTAGGGAGTTTAGTCGTACTTAATATTGAAAAATTATTTATAAAAAAAATTACATAAGCACCTGTCGAGTTTCTTCTACTGCTGTTACCAGCCAGTACCACCATAAACTACCCTTATATCTACGACCCAGCAGACAAAGCATATTATACAATGTTCATTGTTTTATGGCATAACATACAAATGCGACGCAGTTATTTCGCGATACATTGCAGCCGTTACTAACAGTGATAATGTCAGTAACGGCTGAAATGAAAACTTGTCGGTTTCACTCTCAGTTACCCGCTGGTAGTTTTGATAAGTTTCGTCAGATACAGCTCCAAAGAACAATTTAACGGCTTCGGAAACTTGCGCAATCTCTATCTTTGAGAACTTATAATGACACTTATTTCGGTCAGTAAAGAAAGCAGCCTTTTTATTTTAATTCTTGTATAGTATGTGAGTTTGACCCTCTGATTTTTTGGGTTGATTATTTTATTGTTTTTAGGTGTCTAATAATCTGCTTCAGATGGAAATCAACATTTTTGGGCAGCTTTGTTGAGATTTCTAAGGTGCACCAACTTAGTTTTACTAAGTAATGATTATAAAGTATGTCTGTATGATTATTAAGCATTTTAGAGAAAAAATCTATGTATGACCAGTGAAAAGGGAGCCACCGCACACTCAAGGCCGTTAAATAATTCCATATCGGCCCTGCGCATTTGCCACCCAGTTTGGATTTATTTTAATGCTAAAGCCGTCAACCTCGCTACGCCTCTGACACTCTAGTGAGTGTTTAGTAGTGCGGCGAGGTAACTACAAAAAAACGCCTCACTGCTTTGTATGGAGCAGGGATAAGGAAATTATAATTTATTATAATATATGAGAAAACAATGAGATACATACATGAAATGTTAAGCACACAAAAGTTATCTACAAGAGTAACAATGTATGTACCACTATTAACAAAGAACAATTAATAAATTAGCAGTAACAAAGTTGATGTTGATACAATTAACAAAGAATCGCTGAGATGGTTTAATCATATGGAACGTGTAAGCTAGTATTGGATATCAATGAAAATATATGGTGAAATAAATGTACCTACTTACATTCATCATTCTAGAAAATGTTAAAAGAATAATAAGAGTACTTGAGTATATCTATACTACCCAGATAATATCCACTGCATGTCCATGAATATAGCTAATGTCTCCAATACTACAGAGCCCACCTTTACTTAAGATATAATAAACATTCCAATTTTTTAGTAATGATGGGTTAAATCAGTATTTTAATGGTAATAGTAACTGGTCTTGTGGTAGTTTTGAATGATTGTAATTTATAGATGATTGGTAAGTGATTGATTGCAGCTAACTGAACAAACACTGCTACAGAAATAGACTTATCCAGCAGTTAAATCATAGCTACTAATCAACGTTGAAATCAAACACCAATCGCATAATCACATGTTAAGCGAATGAATGAGAAAAGAATGGTTAAAAAATATATAAAGTAAGTGTTGACGGCGCCATGCGAATATTTATAAATGTGGATGCGGCGAGAGTTGTACCCTAGGACAGAAGAGTGTGGTGATCTTCCTCTCTGCCAACCCCCGCGGAGAAACGGCGTGAGGGTAAGTAATGTAGGGATTATAGTTCAATTACTGTTAAGCATATCAGTATTTAAAACATAAAGACGTAATAACTAAAGCGCTACAAAGAATAACGAAATATAATATTAATTAATATCCACATTTCAAAATAATTGTTTTGGTCCTTAAATCAATTAATGATATAGCAAGGATCGCTAAGTAATGCCGTAATACTGCTGTGCAGTTTGGCATATGAATATTTATTTACCTGTTATAAAAATAATAAAATAAAAAATAAAATAAAATAAATATGCGCCTAGAAACTTAATAGTATTTTAATAGCCCTATTTTAAAGGTTGGTGGGGAACGTAGAATGGACGTCTAGGTATGTATATATACATCACAAGTCCAAGATAGAAAATGATTATCCATAAGGTGAATACTGAAGTAATTGGGACAAAGCACAGAGTTATAAGACAGGATGGAGAATATCAATTTAAAGAGAGAAACTCATTTTTAGCCATTTAAAAATTTGCTCTAAACGCGAAAATTTTCAACTAAATAAAAATTTTATTAATAAAATCCCAACAAATTTTATAAGATAAAATTTCCTTCTTAAAAGGTGCTACATTTTCGACATTTTAATACTTAATTGAAAATCTGTGTTAAATGAACTTTAGGTTCGCCATCTTGTCATCTGAGAATATTTTAGTACTTTATTTGAACAAGATTAAATTCCTCAAAACGAAATTAAACAATTTATAAAATTCCTTGGAGCTCTTAACGGATGTCTTATATTCTTTATGTTTTTCACAAATTTTTTTTCTACTTTAAAATAAAATACAATAATAGCTTTCTTTTAAACGATTATTAATTATCGTGTTAGATATTCGAGAATTGAGAATTTTTATTCCTATTAGTTTTAATTTGAGCCACTTAAAAATAAAAAATTCAATTATCACCAATTATAAAATAACATGATTTTTTCGTTTATCTTCAATAAGTAGAGATTGTTATTAAGATTAAGATGAATGTTTTATAAAACTGACCGAAGATGGATATTTGTCGAATAAAATAAAATCACTCCTTCAATAAATGCAACATGATTCTGTGGTGAAAGTATTAATAAGAATATCATACCTTGTGAACACCACTAATTAATGGTCCTTTCACCTGGATTTAACGTATACTAAAAATTAAAAATCTTAGTATGGACTTAAACATAATATAATATAAATATATGAAACAAAAATTTAAAAGACAACTCTTTGTAACAGGGACCTGGTTATTTATTATATTTAATTTACTTATAAGATTTTTTTTTTATTTTTAAAATTTCTTATTTATCCAACAGTTAAGGCTGGACATTTACTGCACATGCATATTTCGATGTTTTTGTTTCGAATTTTTTATTTATTATTATTCATTTATATACTGGTCTACATTTTTCAAGGACAACAACTTTAAAAGAACTATGTTATTATTAAACTAATAAACTGAACATTTTTTAACAGTAATTAAGAAAAAATATGCATCAATCAACATGCCGCGGCCAAAAGGTCGTTTTCAGTGTCTTAAAATTAATCAATAGTTATTACTGAATATTTATATCTATCTACGCAGAATATTTTTTCTTGTGAGTATACAGCAAGCATTATGATGATAAAACTGTACTAAAATAATTAAGAAATGTTGAATTTTAATATAGTGATAAATTTGCAAATTTTCAAACATTTTACGTTTAATAATGATTTTAACTACGCTTTTTATTCATATAAGAAGATAATTTTAAAGAATATATTATATTTTGAGTCTTCAACCACCATCTAAAAGTTAGTTTTTTTTATTAAAAACATGTTGATAACTATTTAAAAAAAATCTAATTATTAAATGTGTCAACATATTACGCAGATTGGATTGAATTTCCCTCTCAGATCTTTTAAACTTGATTTCGCATTAGTACTTAATTATTTATCATTCCCCATATTATATTTATTTTTAATATTGTCGATTTTTATTTTTAAGTAAACATTGTATCCCAATAAAGGGATCATTGAACTCGAAATTTGTCGGTATTTGCAACAAATTGGTGGGGTTAATTATAAAGTAAATTAAATCTGACTTACTTGACATTTCTTCCTTCCGTCACCTGCTAATTAATACTTTATGCATACACGGTCGATAGGATGACTTGTCTCCATCTCTTCTCTCCCTTTTCCCCATGGCTTTTCTCCAAGCGTCATAAATGTGCCCGTTTTCATAATCATATAAGTAATAAGTAATCTGTCTTGATTTACATATGCAGGAAAGGGCAGTATCTCCCGCTGCATCTCATGCAATTTACTGCGAGGAAAGAGTGACAGCGAAAAATAACTAAAAGCCGTCGCGTAATGACAAAGTGGTCCACGAAACGATTTCATGTATTAAAATTATTCCATCTAAACATTACTTTACTAAATTATATTATAATATGATAACTTTGTTTACTGATGCGTTAGCATCAAAAACGTTCTAATTGTTATAAATAAATAAAGTAAACAATTTTTTTTTTTTATTATAAAATATACAGGGTGTAATAGAGCTAGTCCATAATACTTTACATGTGTATTACTGCCTTATTTATGAGTCGAAAATGTTCGAGCAACCTTGACTAAATATTATCAATAGTTAAAGAGATATGCGACATCAAAGTTTGCATTTTTAATAATATTTTTGACTTATTTTTTTCAAAACATTGAACTATCATTATTGTAACTTATATTGATTATAAAAATTCATTTTCTTTAATTCAAGTAAAATAAAATGAAAAAAACCTTCCAATCCAAAACCCGGAAAATTTTCTGGAATGTTTTATTGAAAGTTTTTCAGGGTTTCTATTATTTTATTTAACTTCTATCAAACGAATGAATTTTTCGTAATCGATATAAGTTAATGTAATGATACTTTAACGTTTCGTAAAAAATAAGTCAGATATATTTAAAAAAAAATACTAACTTTGATATTGCATAACTCTATAACTATTGATATTAGATCATGGATGCTTGAACATTTTCCACTCATAATCAAGGCAAGTATCTATCTGTCTGTAAAGTATTGTGGAATAGCTCTGTCACACCCTGTATATAATATATATGTTTTAAATAATATTAAAAAAAAAAAAGCTTTTCACAATGTTACACAAGAAAATTTCGAACAATTATCACTTTTCTAGTGCGGCAATTATAATAAATTACATAGCTTCAAGCCGGAAAGGGTAAGAATCGAGTATTCATTTACCAGCATAAAAAATCTATCATCCATTTTTTCAATGTAATTATTATTTGTTAGATGAACTAATAAATAAAACCCTCACCATTTATTAGTTTTGATGAGAAAGTATTCGTTTATTTATACATTTGTCTAATTTATATAATTGAATACGTAGTTTGCAGACAAATAATATTTTGTTATTGGTGAAAATATTTCACTTGTTTTCTTTGTCGGATAAATAAGATAATTTAATTATTGTTTTGTTGTCAATTTCAACACCATTTCCGCTTTCTTTGATTAAAATAATTAATAAATGACATGTAATGATAGTGGAACAATCTACCAGTCTTCCCAAATTCCAAAGTCAAGCGTACTAAGTACGTATAACACTTTGTCTCTACTTTTGTGTTGCATTTTTTGATGTTTCCTTGTTTTCATATTGTCACAAGATAGTAGAAGCGGAATGAATTGAACATAATCAAGGATTGTACAGCACCTTACATGTTAAACAGTACTTTGGAAATCACCATAAATGTGGAGAAGTTAGTCAATCATTTTCGAAGTTACACGAAATGATATTATCTATATAAGAGATGATAGGACCGCTGCACGGCAATAAAGTTGTTGTAACAGAACGGCAATGTCATAATAGATACAGGTTAGTAAATTTAGAGCCTCCAATATTCGAATATTCGAACCTCAAATACATTCGCCTGTTTTTAAGTATTCGTTATTCGAATACTTTGAAAAATATTCGTAAAGTATTCGCTCATATTTATATTATAAGATTTATAATATTTTTCTAAACGAAACAAATATTTAAGAACCCTGGAAGTCATATGCAAGCATTTTCAGCTATATAAAAGTCGGACATCAAAGATGTAAACGTCGTAAATTGTCGGACATCTTTTGCATTTGCCTTTTTTTTTAAGTTTTATGGTCTTTATGGTTTTATTACAAAAGCACTTACGGTTAACACACTTTGTTTTGTAAACGATGGAGTCGACTTTCTATTATTCTTTAGTATTAAGCTTTCATAAATATTTGAACCGACAAACAAGAAGTTATATACAAAATATTTTTTTTTAAACTTGCACGTGGGGTGTGAGATGTGAAGTAATGTAAACAAACAGATCTAAAGTCATCGAGATATTTTTTTGTGTTTTTTTTTTAAATTTTATTTCTAAATTAAACATTATTTTCAATATATTTTTTGTTGTTTTTAATAACATACTACAATTATTGTGTTTTTTTTTTAAATATATTGAGTGTATTTATCATCCGAAGTAAATTATTCCTCTCTTAAAATTTTTACGAATACGTATATTCGAATAAATTATCATTAACTATTCGATATTTGAATAGTAGGATTCACGAATATTTGGAGGCTCTAATACTAGCAAATTATGAACCCATTAGCAAGACTTAAACAAAATAGAAAAGCAAGATTTTTTGTGAAATATTCATGCGTGACAATTAGAGACAATCACATGCATGGAAATGCTCCGAATAAATTCGTCCCCAGTGATATTGATTAATTAATTAAACTTATGGGTATGAAGCACCGAAACAGTAAGACATGTTCCCGCAACACAGGTTTCAGTCCTGAAACATAACGTGGACATCTCCTCATACACATCAAAAATCTTCTCATCCATGTTCGACGACTCTTGGGTCTCCTTGCAAGACCACCTTCCAGTATCTGGTTAACCTTGTCATGCCACGTCTTCCACGGCCGCTCTTTCTTCTGGCGCCTTCAACACATGCGTCATATATGTATGTTCTTCACCATTATTTTCTGATTTATTGATTAAGTTTATTATGGAATAAGTTAAATGAGCAGATTGTTGGTGTAGTGGTTATGATTCTTGCCTGGTGATCTAATGTTCGGTGGTTTGAGCCCCATTCCAGGATACCAGCAGGTTTTTTCTATTTTCAAGAACGAGCATTTAGGTTTATTTGAAAATAGTAAGAATGCGATACGTATTCCGATTTAGATTAAAACCAAGTTTTTATTACACTCCCTTTCTCATTTGTATTGTTTCCAATTTGATATTCTATCAACATATTCCGTTTGCTTTAAGTTCATGTGAAAAATCTATTCCATGTATATTATTATCCTTAAAACTTATAGAATATTGAAAACGTAATAATTGGTATACGGGGGCACGGCGTCGGCGAAACAGTCTTATCGGACCCATGGCTCGAGTCAGACTAGTTTGTAACTGGTTTCGCGCCTTCTCCAAGCGTCGGGCTTCTTTCTGATTTGTATGGTTTACAATTTGAAAAAACTGTTAAAATTTCTAAAAATCCAAAATTATACTATAATTTTTTTTTAACGAAAATTTGTTAGATCACTTCTATCATCGCCACGAGTCTGCCTGCAAAGTTTCAGCTCGATTGAATCACGGTAAAAGGGTTAAAAATTGATCCAAAGTTTTTTCGGCAGACAAGCTGACGCTACGAAGAAAGGTAAAAATACCAAAAAATCTTCTGAATCAGTCGAAGTATTAACGTTTGATCATGTTTCAGAAAAAGTTAACGTTAAAGGATGTGCAGAGAACAGGACTATTTATAAATTTGTTCATAGGTTTCACGGCCGTTCAGAATCTTCTGTTTTGAGTTTTTTGGGATATTCTTTCGCGTGTAAGAATTGCGGACGTTCCGAATTCCATTATCATGGGTTGATGTGTTCATCACATACACACACACACACACAAATACATCCGTTTTGTTTGTAATCACTAGAAGCCAAATAAAAGGGATTAACGACGTTAACACCTGACGCAGAATTTTCAAACTCTCACTTAACGGTGAGCTCCGGACTTGAATGGTCGTGCGCTTTTCGGAGAAGTAGTTTATCAACAAGGCATACTGAATATGAGCAGTGAAATCTGTTCGAAACGTCGGCAGACGACTTGTCCTGGTGACCAGAATTTGACGCGGGTTACCCCCAAAGTAGTTAGAACTAACATTTCTTGTAACCGTGAGAGCCTCCGATTACACATTATATATATATATACAGGGTTATTATATATTTAAATATTATCAACAATAGAGATGATGGTATACGTCTCCCAACGGCATGGAAAAAAAATTTATTCAACAGTAGATTTCATAGTAAAAATAATATAATAGCGCGCAAAAATCCATTCAATATAACCACCGACACAATAGAAGCAACATCGAGTACAAAGCGCATGACAAGGAGTCAAACAAACGCCATTAAGGCCAGCAACGGCCGGAAACACCCAATATTTAATACGAAATTCCCAAAAATCATTAAGGCCAATAATGACCACAGTACCCAAATTAGATTTTGATTTATCAGACCTCACTTGGTAATAAGCTTCCGATACGAACGGACGTGCTCGCATTGCCCCTCGTGGTGGAAATTTATTAACAAGACACCCTGAAGATGCCTGTTGTGATTCAGGCGAAACGTCGGTTGACGAATGGTCTTTCTGAGGACCAGATTTTGACGCGGGTTACCCCCCGAAAGAAATTAATACTAACATTTCTAACACCCGTGAAAACCTTCATTAAAAACACAAGATATATATATATATCTATATATATATATATATATAATTATATATATATGTAGGTATGTATGTCTTTAAACTGTTGAATGTGCATGTCGAAGAAGCCATGTTTACGAGTATGTGAGAGGACAAGTTGTATAGGCACTTGTCTACTCAAGATGTACCCATTCAAGAATGTTTGCAAAAGCGTCCAGCGCTGGTGAAGTACAGCTAGATATGCAGGATTTCCAGTTGGGTCTTTATCTGTACGTGTAGTATGAAAGAACTTTTTTTTTCTTTTTCGTCCCCATTGTCATTTCATCTTTCTGGAGTCGTGTTGTGCCAGGCTCGGTGTAATACCGCGGCCGGGACAGGAATAGCCGGTGACACCTATTGTTCTGCTAGTATTCATCTCACTTGAATATCAAACCATACAAAATATTCGTGGTTTTTGAGAGCTATATAAAACATGCATTATATATAAATGCTTTGTTGGTTTTCCTCATTTTTTCTATGGAAAAAAAAGTGTTTTATTTCTATAAAACCATGTATACAGTAAAATTAATAAATCTATATTTTAGACACCGAAAAAAACATATAAAAACAATTATAAAGTTTCTGGTTTGTATCAATACCTTTTTCTTATCGATTAACAGGGATTAATTTGATTTATATTATACATTGTATACACACTACCTACATAGACTCCTATATAGCCTTTTGTAAATGATACATCTATTATTCCATAATCAAATTGATACCACGCAATGAATCCCAAAAACCTTTGAGTAATTAATACACGCTAGGATAAATAATTAAAATATTTTTTTAATAAATGAAGTAAATATCTTCGGTTTAACTATTAAACATTTATGTGTTTTGATGAAAATATATTTATTTCCGATGAAATAGCAATTTAAGAACAGTTTTATAATTTTTTCATACTTTTATAAATATATAATATAATAACAATAATAAAAAAACTTAACTCCAGTATGTGAAAAGATTGGTGAAGTCTCACGCATTCCATATAAGTAAGTATTCGTAGGTATACTAAATTATGATACAAGCGATATATAAAATATAAGAGGATATGGATATTTAAACAGAAATTATCACATGCAGGTACATTATAGGTAGGTAAGTTATATAGAGAAATAAAGTATAAAGCAAGATTATTATAATGTTCGAAAAATATTTTTTCTTCTGTATGAAGGCTTGAACTTTGTGATGACATTAATATTCAAAACATGCAGATTGTTTAATCTAATAAATTGATGAAAACGAAGTGATTGTGTTTTATTTTAATTATTAAAACAAACAGGGCATAAAAAGTAAGAAATATATGATGCAAAGCAAACAAGTAAGTATTCAAGTTATTATAAACATAAAAAATAAGCAAATAAATAGGATGAATAAAAAAAAGAAATTAAAGATAAAGTTTTATATATAATATATAAAAATATTTATTTATTTTATTTGAATTTTTGTTCTATTTATAAAGCTAATTGCAAAACTCAATTCGGCTAGTAGTAAATTGCAATTTACTTAAAAAACCTATTGTATTTAATGAAAATCATAAAATCTTGCAGAACTAATCCAAATTATCTTTGTTTCCAAACAAGCATTATTTTTTTTGTATCCAATGTAGTTTGTATCTAAACAATCATTATTGTATGCATATCATTACGTATATTTATCATTCCTTAAACGCTTTTTGGCTTCAACACTTGCATTACTACCTACTTATTTTTTATTCTTCATTAATTTTATACCTACTTCTCGAATGCTATTTAAATGATGAATACTTTTCGAGTACCATATACGTAAATGGTCACTTACATAGATGATACTCGATATCTGGTTGTTTTGTCTTTGTCTACCTTATTGATTTAAAAATGTTTTTGTTTTTGCTCCATAAATAATTGTTTCAAGACATTTCTGTTATTGCGAATTTTAATAATTTTTTGCTTATCTTGATTTTTTATTTTAATCTAATTTATAAAAACCTTTTTTATATAACCACATGGGTTAATCTATATATTTAAGTAGCTGGTTTCGGAAACAATCAAACAGATTTTATGATAATTTATTTTATGATTTGTATGATGTGTTGATGACAAACTTTATTTTAAAAAGGAAATACTTATTTCAAAAACCAATTGGTTAAATAAATGAAGTCCAATCGTTTCATAAATAAAGTTCATTATACATTTGAAAAAAAAATTAGTCAATTGAAAACAATACGGTGAAACAATGTATGGAGAAAATTAAACATTTCAGTCAATTAACTAACCAGAAGAGCGAAATTAAACTTAATTGAAAACCAAGCATTAAGCCAAGCAACCAACTAACCACAGTCAAACCACTATACCCTTATAAAGAGCAGCCTGAATGCAAGGTCACCTGCACCGCAGGCATTGGTGATTTTACTTTGTCGCGGTTAGTAGATCGAGTTCACCCCTACACATCCGTTCAGATTCCGCACTCCAAGGTTCTAAGTCATAGAAGTGGTCTCAAATTCTTATGCACTCAAAAATTAAATAGAATCTATGGATTAGAATCACTGCGGCTTGAGCATGGAAACTGGGTTTACAAAACCAATAATACTGCAATGAAAATAATCTCCGTAGGTATATTCCAATTTCTGAACGTAAATGAAATTCCATTTGACATCAATCTTTGAAACAGACGTATGTTTTTTTTTTAGTGAAGGAATTTTTAGTGTTTTTAAGGAATATATTTAAAAAATAAGTAGAAGCGGTTTACGATACGCTTAAGAAGTAATATACACTTTACCTATGAACTGATAAATGTTTGATTAGGTATCGTTTCTATATTTTATTAGTTATTTCATCTATACAATATTTTACTATTGAATATATATTTTTATTTCTGACATTTTATCAACCTCTTATTTATCGTTACTTTATCAATATTTGATATTATAATATTTTAATGTACCTACCTATTTTATCTAAATATTATTCATGTAACTAAATCAATCTATTATATAATTTTTCTGTATTATGACTCAATTTCTTATATTACGTAACTATGATTTAAACTTGAATGAGGAAACTATTAAATTGAGAAATATAATACTTATATTCTATATTCTATAAAACATCACATAAAGTTTGTGGTGACAGAGTTTATACTTTTAATGGAACGCGAATTAATTTATTACTTTATAATATAATCATCAAATTTAATATATTTGAAATTAAATCATATTATCAGTATTTTAAAAAAAATTTAATGAAACCATGTTGAAATGCAAAATAATATGTTTTTAATACATAATTCATAATAAAAATGAGAAAATACCACAAATAGAAATATTGGAATTCAATTTATTTAAGAAAACAACGGTGAAATTATAATTAAGAATAATAATATCCACACCCCGAGGCTTTAAGTGCGTCAGAGTGGCTTCCAAGATTCATAAAAATAAACAAATTTTCATAACAATTAAGTTTTAATAAATTAAGGAAGACAATAAAGTTTTCTCGGCCATCTTAATAAATTATTTTTCCAGTTTTTTTTCGAGAATATAATAAAAATATTAAATGTGACTGTCGAATTTAATGGTACGGAATAAAACAACCTTTTTGAAGAGATATTGCCTAACTGTCCTTTCTTTACAAAGCACGAAGACCGAAAATTTCTGGAATTTTTCTGTTCTCGTCATTTCCTTTCTCGCTTATTATCTCCTCTATTGATCTATTTAGAGTGGTAACCGTCACGTCGAGTTATACGGAGCTTGCAAAATGAAATTACTTCGAAGAGGGTGAACGGATATTCCAGTCATCGTATTGACGTCGGCTCGAAAGGGTCTGTTTATAACGTCGTTAATTAGTTTTCATTTACGACACCAATAAAACTAATTAATTAAAACCTTTCCTTCTAACATAAGAATGAAAGTAAATAAATATGTATATAATACTTTCCAGTATGAGGAAACATTTGTATATATATGTTTTTGGAGAATATTATTTTTTTATTTTATTTTTATTTTTATTTATTGGTTTTCTTACAGCCATATAATTAATCAATCTTGAAAAAAAACAATAATTGATGTACAGAGTTTTGGGCCAATTACAAGAAAACACATATATACAATCGATAAAAAATAAGAAAAAACATGTCCAATATTGAGTTTGTGTGAGTGTGTGTATTTGTGTGTTTATTTGTTTATTTTTTTATTTATTTTGTTTTGGGAAAAGTTAACAGCAAAACAATCTTAAAAATTTTCCACTGAATTTAAAAATTTACTTTAACATACATTAATAGCGAATGGAGAGGGTGGAGGGGAATGTGGGACGGGAGTAGAAGGGAAGATATAATGTACAAATTAGTTTGGGTGCGGTAGTGTAGATATTGTTTGTTTTATGTTTCTTATTGTTGCGTTGAAAATGTCAATGTGGTGATAGTTTGTGTTAAATGAATTTGTGGATCTGTACATAAAGGAGTTTTGTTTTGAGTTGGTCTTACAAAAGGGGAGATGAAAAGTAGGTGAATGTCTGTTATTGCGAGTTGGGATGTGGTAAGATATTCGTTGAAGAAGTTCCGGACTATCAACTACATTGTGTGTTATTTTGAATAGCATCACCGCGTCAGCTATGTTTCTTCGACGAGTTAGGGTCTGCATGTTAAAAAACTTCGCAGAGTCTTCATTGCTTATATGAGATCTAAATGAACGGAGGTCTAGGTATCTTAGGAATCTGTTTTGGACGCTTTCAATTCTATTTTCATGTACTGCATAACCTGGATTCCACACCTGAGATGCATATTCTAAAATACTACGAACGTATGAGAAATAAAGTGTCTTGAGGGTACTGATATTTTTGAAATGTTTACATGTTTACAAAAACTAATTGGATCACATTGGCGTCATCGCTTAGGCACTGTTTGTAGTGTATGATCATGAATTCGAAAAATATGAGGAAGAAGACCGTCTATACCAACATATTCTTTCGATGGTCTATATGATTATAATGCAAGAATGACAAGCAAAGAATTTGAAGGGTACAACAGGCAAAGAATAATAAATACCTAATCAGATGCATTTACTGATACCAGCTCACATATTTAGATTTCCTTAGTTAACGCGCATTCTAATCGATGCCTGGTCAAACAATAATGGCGAAGGAACACGAA
Source organism: Agrypnia vestita (assembly GCA_016648135.1). Lineage (NCBI taxonomy): Eukaryota > Metazoa > Arthropoda > Insecta > Trichoptera > Phryganeidae > Agrypnia > Agrypnia vestita. Next base: position 77,717 of record JADDOH010008828.1, read on the forward strand.
GAGACAGTATGTGCGGCTTTCGAGAACACCGTTTAGGATATCCTCATAAATTGTTCGACGGTATCATACAAAATTATTAATTGCTTTAACACGCCGGTTCCTAAAAATTAATTGTTTACTTATTTATTGCCGACACCCATGAAATAGTATTAACGACTTTTATAAAAAAATATATATATATTTCGCCTGCCGGCAGTTTATGGTACGATTTTTAACCCCGGCGAATGTTCTGGGTGAATATGAAATGATTTGCGTCTTTGCTTAGTCGTATTTGTAGTGTATTGCACGTGTAGACACGGCGGCAGCAACATCGCCAAGTTGCGGAAAAAACAAAGAGACGGACGATTAAACAGATAACGAAATTATTATGTTTCAGTATCATTTCTATCTTCCCCTGTCGTGCATCTTGATTCCCAATTGATTGGGGGTGTCTCAACAGACACGCCTTCCCTCGTCAATAGCCAAGAAGATTCATCTTGGTAGTCGTTCCTTTGGGGTTCGCAAGACACCTAATTTGTCCGAGCCAACATTTTTGAAATCCATTCAGAAAAATATTTAAAAGTAAAAATATTTCAAATCACTATCATTATTGTCAGTTTTTTTTCCATTCATTGCCGTATGAACGCCACCCTAAGTGACCGCAATCTCTGTCTATTATTCTGCCATTAATCGTCTGTTCAGTGGGTTTTAAAGTAGCCAGTTAGCCTCTTAATTCCTCATAATTGCTTTGTTCGTCCGACGATTGTCCGTCCTTTGAGCAATGTGGTCCGCCTATTCATGTTCTTTGAGATCTTTTTTCTTTTAACGTTGGAAAATATTTTATCACGCGTTAATAATTTTATACATGGGAAAAATAACTGAAAATAAACGCTATATAAAATGGTCATGATAATAAATTAACTAGTTTTTCATTTCATCATTTAATAAAATGTAAATGCGCCTTGGAGGTAGAGAAGAGGTTTTGTATGGACGCTTCTCCGTCCTGCTCGCATTCCCATGAGTGTCAGCGGGCTTTAGCATTGAAAAAATGTCGAACATGGGTTGTAAAAGTGTAAGGCCTATATTGGAACTATTGCTTATAGAACGGCTCTGTTATATGGTAGGTCCCTCTTTTCTTATCAATTGATATATTCGAAGGTTTTAAAAAAATTTAAATAGCAAAAAAGATTTTCTCAAGTTTTCACGACCGTTTAGAATCTTCCGGTTAAAATTTTATGGTATACTGTACCATGCGTATAAGACCTTTCTTGTCCACCATGTGGTTTTGGTGATGGGCTTTGTAATGGGATCCAAAACGTCTAATATTTCAAACAATATGAATTTAATGTAAAAAATATAAGGTCAATGAATGTATGTTTTTAAAAATTTTAAAAAATGTATTGTCGTTGTATGTAGGTCTAATTGATTAATCTTCATTATTTTAAATTTCATAGAACTCTATTCTGATAGCAATTTCACGATTAAATTTTTTTTATTTAAAAATTTACTAGTGAAACATTTATAAATCTGCCAAGTCTTGCAATATTTTTTAAAATATTGAATTTTGAGCGTGAAATCAAAAATTATATTTAAAAATTTGTAGGAAACCGGCTGATCCGCCCTAACTGTGACAGATGGACTTCGGATAATACGTCACTGTCAGGCGTGCGCCGCGTCAGGGCAATAGTTTGACAATCAATGACAGTGGTGTGACAAGTTTGACTTATTTCCAAGTCACGGAAATAATAAGGTACAGACTTTCTCTCCCACTGCCCACCTCTTTTTTTATAACTAAGTAAGTTAATATTATTAATTCTAACAACCGTTGTATATTTTATAAATATGTGTGATATCCTGGTGAAATAAAAAAGTACATTTATTTATAATATATTTAACATGTATGTAAGTTTTTTTAAGCTTTTTAAACGAAAAAGGGATTATTCATAGATTTACAAAATTAGTATGAAATTGTAATTTTCATAATTGTATCTAGTTGGACATGATTTTTAGTAAATTACCATACATTCGTGAAAAATCACTTTATAATTGCAGGATTTTTAAGCTGAGAATTCAAGAATAAAAAACCATTTATTTTCTTAAATTAACATAATTCACTTAAACTATACGTATGATAAAATACATTCTAATTGCGTTATGGACCAACAGATAGACAACAAAATTACTATATTGTGAATGAAAATACATTTGTTATGTTTTCATTACTTTGATTTGAGATGTTATGTTATACCACATGTTCCGGAAGAGTACCTACGTTTCCTTCTTCAGGCGAGAATAGAGTAAAATGTGTAAAAGTTTATGTCTGGTGTATGGGTTGCGGGTAGAGTGGACGTAAACCCTTCACTTCACCCCTTCATATTATGTTCCCTCCCCACACCACTGAGATACCCCCACCACTTCACATACTCCTACACACTTCATTCTACACTCACCTGCAGAAGGAAACGGACGTTTCCACAACATGTATTGGTGATACTCTCAAATAAAATAAGTGGAATAAAACGAAAAATAGTGTTTTCGTTCTTAAGTTATTGTTTAATTGATTAAAACAAAGTGAACGCCCCACATTTAATTATTTGTAATTATTGTGTACAAAATCTTACAAATTTTGTATAAACCACATTCATTCTTTTTATGTAGGCATACCGGTTTCGATATCTCTGTATCATAAGCAGGACTGAGCTATTTTTTGTACGTCCGGACGAGGATACAGTGATATCGAACAGGGTAAACTTTAAAAACCATCAATATTGTTACACAAATTACGTTAGTTTTTTTTAAAAAAAAAAAAATAATAAAAATAATTGATACAAGGGTGAAAGTATCAAAATTTATTTTTTTATTTATTTATGAAACCCATATTTACATTATATTAATATTGACATATATATAATTGTATCTGCTTTCATGAAATCCAAGCACTCCATTAGCCCGTAGGCACATGCCGGATTGTACATTATATTGATAAAACATTATATATTTAAGAGTACAAGAATATTAAAAATAAAAAATATGTTTTTAGTTTAGACAGTGAATTTATTTTTCAAGAGTTTTTTACCAATTATTGTAATACAAAGGACACCTAATTTCGAAATCTTCTCTTTTTTTACTCAGGAGCCAAAGTGTCACCAGTGATTTAAATTTAGTTGTTTAGATTTCTTGAAAATGGGGAATTTCATTGATGAGAATTTTTTAAATTTTAGGTGCCAGGAACGTATAATGTAGTTGTCCCTAGCTAGTTCTTGTTATTGGTGTAGTAGAAGTATTGTAGAAATTCTTGTTGCATAAGTCAGTTTTCCTGGTACATGTGTATCCGAATTTATGTTTACATGTTCGATTCACAAGTATCACTTGAATTTAATTAATAGGATAGTTGGAAAATAGATGCACATTATTTTTTCTGAAGTTATTTTTTTTATTGCATGTGAGTATCATTAAGTATATCTATTTTTTTATTTTTTGTTAACATCGACATCTCTTTTTATTAATTTAGCTTCTTATTGGGTTATTGAATCTATGATGAAAATAAAGCAAAAAGGGTATTTTTATAATTCGTGGACTAAATAATGTATTTTGTGTGTTTGCAGTTCCGAAAATTTAGCGATGGTGACGAGAGCCTTGGAGATGAAGAAGATTATGGGCATGCTTCTCCGATTGATAATAACCAAACCGAAGGTACTACTATTTGAATAAAAATCACGCCCAAGAGAGTTTTGGAAAACTAAAAACTTCTAGAAGCTAAACTGAACCGCTTAAAACCAGAAAAAACGTTATACAAGTTTTAAGCTGCGGGTGCTTATTGCGTTATAAAACACTGCCTCATCCACCATATTGCCAACTGATTATCATTTAATTAAGGATAAATTATATAAAAATATATGTTATAATTTGTTTAGGAATTATATGTTGAATTTTTTACAAGGTAAAGTCTCCAATAAGGAAAGTGCTGCTGAAAGTGCTTTTGGAGTTTTTTATAAAGGGATATTCAGAAATTTTTGTATATATAAAAACTGAACACTATTGAAGAGCTAATTAAGATTGTTTTCAGATGGTTGCTGTATTTTTGGGATTTTTAAGCATATTGAGATGTGATCAAATACGATCGCACTTATCCACCTTAAACACGGCGATTTAAAAAGGCCTGTTGTACCCGGCAGGCCTGCCAATTTCACTTTTATTTTTTCGGCGTCATTCTTCCTGGTAGCTTGACTGACAGCTGCAAACTCGTGCTTTTGACTGTTCCATCGAATGCATTATTGGCAATCGATGGTAAGTAAATCTGCGACACAGCAATATTCGCCATTGTTTATTCCATGTTTCGATTATAGTGTAATACGGTACCTTTCTAGGACCCGTCTGTATGATGTGGATAATGCCGTAACGCTCGCCCGATGAGGCGATGTTTTAATTGTCGTCGGATATTGCCGGGATTCACGATTCGACGATGTTGGACCCAAAATCAGCCGTGCGCCGGCGGGACCGTGCCCATGGCTAAGTCATCTCGCGAGGGAGGCGAGGCTGACGATCTGTGCCGATTGCGGCTCTCGATGGAACCAAATGAAAGTACGATCTCGATCCGTCGGAGGCACCAAGTGGGTATCCCTTAATTATCGTTCCTGCGACATCACGTCGGGCGCTCGCCGACAAAGGCGCAATGGAATATTTGCAGTCGGGGGTCATCACGCTGCGTCGGAGTTCTCGTCCTCTCCGAATCAATGTTCATCGACCAAAGAACTTTTGTTTTATTTTACTAATTTAAATTCTGTGATCACTGACTGATTGTGTTCGTTTGCCCGCCTTCGGCAGTTTCTATCAGGCCTTTTGCCTTAATTTGTTTACCCCACTTTTGTTTATAAGATTTAAGGAGACTCAGCGTTCGCTGCCAATGTTGTTATACATCGATTTGATTAAATGTAAGCCTTTCTGTAATGCACCGTCATTGTTTTGAAGATTCCTCTCCAAGTGGTCAGGTATTCACACACACACGTATCATACGCACATTCATTCATACTTATTCACGCACACACACACACCGGCACACTCTCCAGCAACGACCAGAGCCTGGAACTCCATGAGAAGCACGCACCGTGCCTGAGAAGTCTCGTGACCGTCCGAGTTAGCTGGTGGATGCACGGCAAGTATGGGTGGCCTGGCGCTCTATCCGCCAGTGCCGTAGCAATATTTATTAACAATATTACCTTCTTCTTTAGTTGTTTGCCTAATTACTAAGGATTTTTATAGGTGGTTTGTTGATGTCATTAATAATTTTCCTACATTTTCCTCTGCTACAGCGTTCTTGATTTTGTGAGTCCAATAAGTCAGAGATAGGCCTCTTCCTTTCTGGTCTTCCAACTTTCAAGTCATGACTAACCTCTGCAGATTATTATCATCTATGTGGACTTTGTGAAAAGTTTGAGGATACGTCTTTAATATATCGAATACTAACCTATCATGAATCTTTAGTTGCAACAAAATTGAAGCATTAATGCTCATTTCAAACATAAGCTTATATTACCATATTTCTAAGGTTTTGTTTCCTTCTCTCATTTGCTCTCTATTTCATATTTCCTCTCCGTACAGGAATTTGGAAAAAAATAAGCATGTTTGTAGTTGGCCAAGGCAGTGGACCTGTTTTTTCAGAGTGTATCCAGAATTGAGATGGCATTATTTACCACACCAATATTTTCCTTAATTTCCCAAGCTTTATAACCGCCAATAGTGTATGGGACCCGTTCTATGAGCTGCACGAAAGACACTCACAGGACAGTTTCGTAAAATAAAATGCAAAGAAATTGTATGCGCAATTAAATCTTTAACCCTTGAATCCGATATCATTTACTTACAAATGCTACAAACACACTATAAACTTATGACGTATCAAATAATATTTCTGGGATATCAAATCGATATAAACATATATATCACAGTTATTATGTAACCAAGTCATTAATATGTTAATAGTTACACACCCTTTTAGTCAAGGGTTGCCTTTCAAAACCAGTTAGGTACTTATCAAGAATTTGATTGATTATTCACAGCGCGTTTGACG